>JAHWFP010166845.1:42199-60120 GCA_023313725.1 Lithobius niger
TTCTTGTGTTTGTAACTATGGCTTTTGTTTACGATCCAATGAGAATTAATATGGTAGCCGTTGGATTAGCTAGCTAGCTACCAGTAACAAAAAACGAAGGTTATTAAGGGCACTTTTCTCCATAAAGGATACATTCCCACATTTTAATGTTAAGGATTCCTTGTTACTGGATTCAACATACCTGATTCCAACGATTTGCAAAGCTTTCTACCGCATGGGAAATTTTCACCAGTAAGTGAAATCACTGACACTTATGTGAGCTTGTTACCGTTAAAAGACACTGTCTGATAGTGAACTGCCTTGATTGATTGATTGTTATTAAGAGCATCCTTACAGCCTTTTTACAGCTAACAACAATTAAGCTCTGACAATAAGGAAATCTCATACTTGGCGGCCCTGTTGCAGAATCAAAGCGACGCGCGACGCTACATCGCAGTACGGCTGGCAGTGTTGCAGTACGATTTATCCAGCACTTTTTCCTGTATTAGTCTTTTTTTTTGCGATAATTTCGTCAAAAATTGACCGATTTTGACGTTCAAATACACCTTTTTAAAGGTTTTTTCGAGAGCCTTTGAATGGTGCTATTGTCATGACGATAGGTTTGGTCGTTCTCAAGTTCTTAGGTAAAACAACCTACAAAGGTCTCGACAAAAAGTTGTCGCAAGAAACTTGTTCATGAACCCAAATTTGTCTAACTCAAAATTTTACACAATGCAAAATTCCATCTTCACACCCTTCCTGCCACCCGCAGACACCTCCCTCTTCCCGCAGACCGTTTTTAGTTTGCAAAAAGCTTGTCGCAGACTGGCTGAAAATATTCTGCTTCTGGGCTTGGCGGTGACAGACTATCGTGCGTCTAGAGCTTGGATTTGCACAATACTATTCGTGATACAGAAGTTCGTTCATAATAATCCTGACAATATATTTTGAAGTATATTTTTTTTATTCACGCGCGAGTCTTATGTTACTACTAGAAAAATTTTTAATTCCATTAACACAACAAATCAGCACTTAGAAATAAGTTCGTCTCAGTGGTAGCTCCCACATTGTTCTGATTGGTCGGACTTCTATGACGCTTGTTACATTTTTGGCCCTTTTCAAGAAAGCCCATCATTCTCTTCGTCCAAATTTTCTCATTTATCTTTCTACTTCATCAGCGCGAGGTTTCGCAAATAATCGTTGAATGTCACAGTCATGTCATAGCGCATCAATTTTTGTCTCATATGACATGGTAGTGGAAAGCCCGAACTAAATTCGGGGAGAAGCGTAAGTGTGTGAGGTCACAAAGAGTTCAAACACGATGGGTTCCACTAAATACGCAGCATTACGAAATGAAAGACCAAAGCAAGTCTCTTTTCCCCTTCTATGGCAAGAATACCCCCAAATCCTCGTAATTGGCCAATACTTGTTTAAAAACGATATTTATTTTGCATAAATGCTGCATGTGCCTCTCGTACCCGTCTCCTCCCCTACCACCCCTCGCTCCCCCACTTAACTCCCACTCCTTCACCTGTCCTCCCCACCTCATCTTTTCCCCTTCCTCCTCCTCCCACCTTTCCTATAACTCTCCTCCCTTCCTCTTTTTACCTATCGCGTGTGTCTGTCTGAGATTATACTGTGCCCCCCCCCCCCCCCAAGTTCAACCTTCCTATTGCTGTGTCTTGTTTCTTTAATCATAGTTTGCCTTCTGTGTTTTATCGTAGTTGGGACAACCCCCGCCCCTACCTTCTCCGCATCACAGTGATACGCCAAGTGATTACGCCTCCCTCCATGCTCTCCTTCCCCCAAACCGAACCCCTCCCAAACGTCAAATAAATACAGATGCGAACGTGTTAAGCACTTTCTTTAGCCCTTTTAAAGTAACCCAATCATTCCTATGAAGCATGATCATTCAGTAATAATCATTATTTGTATAGTAATTATTTGGTGTTATCTTTGACAACAAAAGAGGCACTTTGGGTTAGTATTGTTGCAAGTAATTCACCAAGGTAACAGTAGTATGCCAAGTAATAAGCAAGAAGAAACAATGTTACAAGCACTTAAGTAATTAACGTAAAAACACGAGCCATTAAGTGCAAGTGAATTACAAATTTCACGACGTTTCGTCCCTCAGGTCGACGGCATTATCAAGTGATAGCACACTAATTTTAAAACATGGTTATACACTACAAAAGCAAGGTCGAAAGACATGCATTTTAAAAATGCTCGTCACTTGCACTTAATGCCTTGCACCTTTACTTTAAGTACTTGCACCTTTACGTTAAGTATTTACTACCAGTTAACCTAGTGAACCTCGACAGCTGGCTTCCTAAATGATAAATTGGCTCTTGGTCTATTACAGTTAATGTAGTTTTGCTGTTCCGTGTATCGCTGTTCCGTTTATCGCTGTCATCAATGAAATTAGTATGCTTTAATTTTAGCCTTCAATAATTTGATGCTTTTGAGCATTCTTCCGCCATCCCCTCCCCTTCCGGTGTTTACGTTTCTCTTGAGTGCCGACACGAAATATCGGGCGCCATTTTTTCTGAAATTCCGACATTTTGTGGGGGAAAGGAGATACACAAAACACTTGATCGCTCTCTGGTGGTCGAGGAGAGAAACATAAACATGAGGCTAGTCTACTCCCTTCGGTCTTTCAAGTGCCCCGTCTTGCATGTTCTTTATCGATCGCCTTTGGCGTTGCTTCGCCGTACGTGAACAAAACGATGTTCCTAGTTAGCAGCAATCACTGGCAGCCCTCTCCAGAAGACGGATTGCTCGAACAGAGTCACCCAAATTTAATTAACCCGAAATCAATCCATCACACCAGTACAGTTTATGATCTGAGGAGTCGGCGATTAATTTGGTATTTGCAGGATGCTTAAATTTGTTATTCTGGTTTTCAGGGGCGCTAGATATTATTGATTGAAGATGGCGGACTCATTTTCTCTTTTGTCTGTCTCTCTTTCGTTCTGTCTGGTTCGTCGTAAAGGTACTTTGTAATGAGCGCGGCGCTGGAATTTCGCAGGAGGTGAGATGATAAACAGCGCTGTTTCTATCACGACTGCTGAATAACTAAGTGTACTGATTCTGTGCTGATGTGGAAAACTTTCTACGAAACAGCAGACCGCAAGTTGAAAAATGCCTCTCCACTTCAATGGGATATTCTGCGATTAGAATGCAGCCGATCTGCGTTGTACGTTGGAATGTATCCCTCCGCCATTCTCTTCACGCTCCATCAATGCAGTTTGAGAAGCCACCAAACATTGTTGCCTGCAAAAATTGTATCATACACGGCGATACAATACCAAACTTGGCCAGATAGTAGATAGCAACTTTTCCAAACTTTACACCAACTTTTATGCAATTCCGTGCAAGAATAAACGTAGGAAGCCACACGTAAATTTGAAAACTGTTCACTTCTTGTTGTTGTTGTTCGGGTTCTTGTTCTTGTTCTTCTTGGCTGAAACGGTTTCAGAAAAACTACTGCACCTACCTAAAATCTGAAACATGATCTGAGCCAGAAATTTTCCTGGGCATCAACCTTACATGGACCACTTTTTCGATTGGTCGATCCATTCCGGAGTTACGGGACCCTAAACGATCATTTTGATTGTTTTAACCATTGTATTTAGGGAACAATGCCACTCGGCAAACACAACAGCACTTAAACAGATGCAATTTTCTCAATTGTACATCTGATTATTTCAATTAAAAATCATCAATTTTTTTCCGTGTACATTTTAACAAGTAAAAATTCAATCATATAACCCCTTTTTTTACGGCACACTTGACGCTTTTGTTTGTAATCTATCCTTTCAGTTAACTTTGAGCTCCGTTGACGTGTTGCGGCAATATGGTATCTAGTTTTTATCGCTGTCTGTTTCAAAAGTATTCAACGCATCACTCGTGAAAATGGCTCTGAGAAAATGCACTCCTCAGTACAACGCCAGCTGTAAATATCGCTTCACTTGTAATGGGATTATGGCACCGTTTACAGAGCTTGTGTTACAGCAACAAACAATAACAGAGAATGTGTCCATTGGATGTATACGCCTCTTGCATTTCCGTCTTAAATATTTCCTGCCCCTGTGTCCTGATCAAGTATAGACAATGTGTCGGCGAGTTAGGTGGTTCGGAGCTCCATTGTTCAGTGGGTATATATACACTGGCTGGAAGGGTTGGTGGGTTATTGGTATTAAGGTCACAACCGTGACCAGGACTTCATTCGACCGAAATTTGCTCGGTCATAGGCAATGGAGAGTGAAGACAAATCATACACTCACAAGGCTCAATAAAGGAGAAATAAATAGACATAAATCGCTGGAAATAATATTAGGGAATATTGGAAATTTAGCCAACAGCAAAAATTAATATTATTTACTGCGATTTATGTCTATTTATTTATCTTTTATTGAACCTTATGAGTGTATGATTTGTTTTCCCTCTCCTTTGCCTATGGCCGAGCAAATTTCGGTCGAATGGTGTCCTGGTGACGGTTGTTACCTTGAATAACGGGTTCAGTGAGTTATCTTTATACCAGTGGAGGATGTGGCCATAGCGATTAAGGCGCTATGCGAGTGATCTGAGGGGCGAACCGGGTAGCCGGTTCGAATCCGGGTCATGCCACTCCGACGAAACCTAAGTGCATAAAGGTGGCTTACTGAACTACGTTATTTCTATGTAAAATTTTCGCTGTTGGCTGTTTATTTATTCTTACTATGGTTGTTGCATGTTGAATTCCGGGGAAAAGTTGGAAATGTTTAAGTATTGATGAACCGAAATATTACCTATGAGCCTGGCTTGGGAGATCCTGGGAAGAAGTACAGTCAAAGTTAGAAATCCCAACATTCTTGTTTACCTCACGGGTAAACAATCTATGTAGCCACGCCTACAACGCGGTATACAACTGTTACAGAAGGTTAACAATTGGCATATTACAAACGAAAGAACATGATAAACTTCGTATTGTAGTTGGATTACAGATAGGTCATGACGTCTCCAATCTTCGTTGTGCAGGAGTCTTAACTCAGTTGGACTTGCTGTCGCAAATCTTGTTACTTGCATGTTTGCTGGGGCCAATGGCCAATCTTAGTCTTGCGTGTCCATCCTTACATAGGAGGACATTATCTATGTCTTGTAATTTAGTTTCCGGTTCTTGCCTCTAGAACATAATAGAACAATCCATTACCCATAATACCCTGGCCATTTCGCGGTTGCCAGGGGTTACCAAAACGTATTTAAGCAGGGGGCCAGCATGGAAAAATCAGAAAGCCTTCGGGCCAGCCAACTCAAAGCCAACTGGCTGGTCCTCCTTCAACCCCTGCTAGGTTTCCTAGTTAGGGGGATTTTGGCTTTTAGGCCTCGAGTAGGCCCAGTTGTGGTTAGGCTTTCTCCCCCCCCCCCCCAACCTAAACAAGCCTTTTTACCCTAACGTAACCCCAAAGTTCCCCAGCTTCCCTTAGTCTTTGGTTCAGTCTAATTAGTTAGCTCTCCCACTTCGCTATTTTTTGGTCATGGTGCCGAAACCCGGGATGCTTTTTCGGGACTAAGTCCGGGATGTTCCCTTTGGGTTTTTTCTTCACGGGAGTAAGGTTGGTGGGGTTCCCTTTAAGGGTTTTTTTTGTTAGGCCCAAGTTAGGGTTCTCTTGTTTGGGTTTTTGTTAGGCCCGTTTTAGGTGTTTTGGGAGCTTAAGGTGAAACGTGGGTAAGCCGAGCAATGGCTAAGCCTGGGCCTTAAGTTCCATCATTTAGTTAGGCCTATGCTACTAGTTAAGCCTAACGTGTTCGGATCTTGCTGAAATTTGGTAGGGGCATGCAGAAGGGTCTTGGGAATCCGTTTTTAGGGTTTTTGGCGTTAAGCCTATTTTTAGGCCTATTTTGGATTTTTGAGTTTTGAACTTGGGAAGTAACACAGAAACGTTTTTACTTCGTTCAATTTTTTATTTTAGGCTTAGTTTGGCTGTAAAGCCTACTTTAGAATTTGGGTATGTTTAGTAAAAGGGGAAACTTTGCTTTAGCGTTTGGGTTGCCTTAAATGGCAATATTCAATTTGGGCTTATAGCAATAAGCATGTAGTTTCTTGCAATTTGGTCTGCTCTTTAAGAGCAATATGTCTGCAACGGTTTTTTTCCCCAAAGGGTTTTTTTTCCCACAAATTAACCTAATTTTCGGCCTTTAGAACTAACTTAATTATAGTGTGGAGAATGAGTTGTTTAGTAGTTGTTTCAGGTTTTTCTTTAACCTACGCTTTTCGATGTTCAGTTCTTGGTTTGTCCATTCTTGGTGGCAATGTTTGAGGTTTGGTTATGCCCATTCAGTGGTATACATTCGTTCGTGTTTCGCCTATTATACAATAATAGTTGCGTTTTGGTTTCGTGTTTAGTGGCGACGGTTTAGTCTTGTTTGTTAAGGAAAGCTACTAGTTTTCTGTCTCTGTATACCATAAAGGTTTCTTTTCGGCTCATAAGAGCAATTTCTTGTGAGAAGTTGGTTAGTTTGTCTCGCATGAGCAAACTCTTTGCTATTTCATGTTCATCGGCTACAAACGTAATTGTAGCCCAATTCCACAACGGTGGGATTGGGGTTTGCAAAGTCGTCTACCAAGACGCCGTTATCACAAAAGTCGTCTGCTCGGACGCAACTGCGTGACCCCTAGGCTCTAGGTCCAGGGTCACGGGTGGTTTTTTTTTTTAAACCCGAGGCGTTGAGAGTTGGTCATCTTTCACGTTCATTAGTAAAAACAAGAAAGTGTTTTTTAGTAGTTGGTATTAACATGTGCTTTGATGTATGTGTTTGTTTCAGCCTGTAGCTTTACAGACAACTGTTGAAATAAAAATTTACATGGTTAGAGTGTTACCAAGATGTATGTTTGTCAAGTTTAGACACAAGATTTGCGATGTGTAATTTTCAGAGCTTCGTGTGGGTGTTGGAGTATGTCGCAAATCTTGTATACTTGCATGTTTGCTGGGGCCAATGGCCAATCTTAGTCTTGGGTGTCTATTCTTACATAGGTGGACATTATCTATGTCTTGTAATTAGTTTCCGGTTCCTGCCTCTAGAACATAATATAACATTCCATTACCCGTAATACCCTGGCCATTTCGCTGTTGCCAGGGGTTACCAAAACGTATTTAGGCAGGGGGCCAGCATGGAAAAATCAGAAAGCCTTCGGGCCAGCCAACTGGCTGGTCCTCTTCAACCCTGTTAGGTTTCCTAGTTAGGGGTATTTCTGGCTTTTAGGCCTCGAGTAGGCCCAATTGTGGTTAGGCTTCCCCCCCCCCCAACCTAAACAAGCCTTTTTACCCTAACTTAACCCCAAAGTTCCCCAGCTTCCCTTAGT
The DNA here is from genome assembly GCA_023313725.1 of Lithobius niger. Lineage (NCBI taxonomy): Eukaryota > Metazoa > Arthropoda > Chilopoda > Lithobiomorpha > Lithobiidae > Lithobius > Lithobius niger. The sequence continues at coordinate 49,521 of JAHWFP010166845.1, forward strand.
CTTTGGTTCAGTCTAATTAGTTAGCTCTCCCACTTTGCTATTTTTTGGTCACTTGCCCTTGATCAACTGAGTAGCACCGCAGTAACGCATTTGAAATTACCACAACGAAGCAGGACAATGATCTTACTTGGCTAAAATCCGATCAGGGCCCAAGTTATGGTGATGCCTGAAGACCATGAAACGTGCTTTTTCACCAACTTTTGCATAGCCCGTTTCGCACACTAAATATCTTCTACGTCATTAAAAACGTATGATGTACGTGCGTGTTTGCGTGCGTGTACAGACCTCTATTCCTCTTGAACTAAAGCATGGGAGTAGGACCAATTGAAAGACAATTAAATTGCGCTCCCGTTAGGCCTAATTTTGTCGCTGTAACTTGATTTTACGACCTTCAAATACGCAAAAAAACATGTAAAAATAACGTCAAAGTTTTTTTTTAACCCTCATGACGTTTATTATGCCTGAGCCAACTTTGGCCTTCCAAAGTAAACTTTGCCTTATAAAACTATGACGTCATGTTTTGCATCAGTACGAAGTAACAGAAAGACGGCATACCATACTGTACGCATCTCAACATCAGTAGAAAATCAAAATTCCACCGGTGCTGCCGGTGTGAAAAAAATGTGAAAAATGTGAAAATTTGCCAGTGGTAAAATAATACGTGAAAATGTGAAAAAAATGTGAAAAATACGAGTGTTGGTGTGAAAAAAAGGCAAAACACACAAACGAAGTCAAAAACAATCAAATTATCCACCCTAATTTTTGGCGCAAAATTACGAAGACGTGGCTGTGGCCAAGACACACATAAAAATTGGTTGTTTTACGGGAGGCGTCGGTTTGAAGTTGCTTTCGCTCTCTTGAGTGAAATCACAGGGAAATTACAATGGGCGACTGAAAAAGAACATTTTTCTTTTTTGTTTTAAAAAAATGTGAAAAAATGAAAAGCAGGTATGTGAGATGTATGTTGATACGTGTTATGAACTTTGGGATTGCAGTTCAAAGGAAGAATGTAGAAATAAACTTGCTTGCGAAAAGAAAAAACCTATGAAGGACGACAGAATTTGCACCATACACTACATTGATTTTGTGATGCTCTCGGAATCAGAGAAATTACATGAAGCATGGATCGACACCACTGGAGGGAGCGAAGAGAACGATATGGCTGGTTAGAATTATCATCGCGTTTTCAGTTTTATAATTTCTGGAGAAAAGGTTTTCTTGGGCTGATGTATCTTCATTAACATTTTGAAGTTTGGCTCCACCGTCCAACTGCTGCCCCAACTTGTGGCAACTTCGTCTGACGTCGCCATATTGGCTAGCATCCGACGTCAGGTCATTTCGTCCTGCGTGCAGAATGTACTTCTTTTCTGGCTCGCCACCATTCCACTATCGTATTTCTTCCTCTCCTCATCCATATCCAACGAAGACGGTTTTTTTTCCCACCCTCATCAATCCTTCCATATGGATCGTTGGATGTCCTCTCCTTCCGCAAGAGAGCCTGCCATCCCATAATGTTCCCAGGCCCCGACTTGAATAGAACGTGTCGCCGTTGCCATGGTTACCACGGTAAACTTTAAAGGAAGAGAAAAGATTTATCGAGATGATGATGAACTGGAGGAGTTTGGATGGCCCCAGCAATGAATCATGTTTCCCCCCAGAAAATGGAGTTGGGAGGAATTCAGCTTGGGTAATTTTGCGTTGGAGCCATTTTTTTGTGTGTTCCGTTTCGGTTTCCGTTATCAGCTGCGAACGAGACGGTAGAATCGCCTTTTCATTCTACCGATTTGGCCAGACGGAACAAGTATGTTGGCAGTTAAGTCTGCTGTTTGGTAGGCTGAATTTTCGTTTCTTCTTTTTTTTTTTCCCCTCGTAAAGTAACAAATGGGGCAACAATGTCTAGCAAATGATCAAGACGCTGCCTGGGAAACCGAGTACGACTCGAACCAGGGGGTCTGAACTGTATTTGAAACACTGCATTCCAAACCTTCGAAATTTGCACTCCTTCCTACGCTTGGCGGTTGAAAAATTACCTTTCCATGATGCATTGCAGCTTAGCTTGTTGATGGTAATGGCCGCCCTGTATACGTGAAATATTGTAGTGAACCTTTCTGTTTGAAAAGTAAATATTTTTAATGAAGATTCGTTGTAAATAAAAAAGTTAATGGTATTTTTAAATGTTCAGAAGGAAATCAGTGCCCACCTGGATTTTTTTTTGTCTCTAGTATCAAATCACTAGTAAAGGTGGTAATCTTTACTGTAAGGTTTAGCCTAGGTTTTCCGTGTTAAAAATCGAATTTTCGATGCTTAAAATACCTCCGCCATCTTTCTTGGTAAATAGGCTTTTGGTGGAATTGTATATTGATAAATGTTGGTACACATGTTGACTAATCTAAAAATGTCACACCGCTTACTTTGAAAATTCGAGTTCGTACTTACGTCTTGTAGGCTTAGTTTGAAACGAAATAGACGTTACTAGTTGCCTTGAAAATATACATTACCTTTTTTATAGCATTCTCCTTCTCAAAATGCTGTTAAATCTAGAGAAATTAAATCGGAGATGTCCTTCCGGTTCACTACCTACTACTGCGCATCTTACTGCGCAGCCTCCATCATATAAAAACCGAAGCGGAGCGGTAAGCTCACCTTTTCTTTTCTACGCCGCCACGCTGTTCACTTCGCTCCCAGCTACGTGCCATCCGCTGCATCCTATCTAATCCTCGGTAACCCGTCCTGATGCCTCGTGCCAAGGGGACGCCGAGGGATGGTTCCTCAACCCGCACTCCTCGTTCTGCATCCCCTACAGTCCCTCCGGTTGCGGATAACGTCGAAATTCTCGAACTTAATGCGGACCATGATTCTTTGGAGCAGTCACGTCTGCCACCCAATCCTTTCCTTTCCGAGCCGCCCGCTCCGATGCCTTGTGACACTGTAGCTACGTCCCCGATCCCCTGCAGTCAGCCTCCGCCACCACGAGACTTGCGATCTCTTGCTGATGAACTCTCTCGTCCCAAGGAACGCTATGCTTGCCTTAAGCTTCAGCTTAAAGCCCAAGTTTGCCTCCTCCGTGGGTCCGCAACTCACTCCTCTGAATTTGTCCTCGCAATCATCCCGTTCTTCGGTGACTGGACGTTCCGCGACTCAGCGGACCTGTGAACCGCTTACTCCGTCCCAGGTGCATACCCTCATGGATTCTTCACCCCAAATTTTTAAACGGAAAAGCACCAGTTTCCAATTACACTTCAGCCTGGCTTGCTTCTATTCCTAAGCGTCACAAGCCTTCCCTTGTCGATGCTTGGGTTTCTACCGCCCCGGACGATCCATCCCGTCCTATCCCATCCGCTCAGTTGCCTCCTCCGTTTCCTATTAGACAGCACAGTGTTCGAATTTCTCTGTCTCCCCTTCGGACTGAATGCCACCCCACGCATTTTCACCATGGTCCTACGTCCCGCCCTAGCCTACCTACATCAACAAGATATTCGTATACAAGCCTTTCTCAACGACTGTCTCATTCCGCATCCCATTCCTGCTGCACTCTCGAACAATCTGAACGACGTCGTGTCTCTTTTTCATCACCTCGGTCTGGGGATAAATTTTTCGAAGTCTCGTATGCAACCCGCTCAATCCTTCGTGTTCCTAGGAGTATTCTTCGACCTCAAGAAAGCAACAGTCATGCCATCCCTAGAACGCATAGAGTCCACCCATACCTTTGTCCTCCTGCCTCTTCATACATTCCAAGACCTTGCATCCACCGTCGGAACCATCGCCTCCTTCGCGGACCTCATCCCTTACGGCAGGTGGATGGCGTGCCCATTCCACCACTATCGTTCTAGTCTTTTGGGCGATCCTCAACTTGCACTAACCTTGCCATCCCAGCCTCTACCCTTCTTTCCCATGGACACCTTCCGATGGTGGATGAAAGTCCTCAATCTGACTGCCACGGTTCCTCTTCACAAACCTCTCCCAGAAGTCCATCTTTTCACGGATGCATCCCAAACAGATTGGGGAGCTCACATTGACAACCTAACCATCTCCGGAATTTGGCCGGAGGGGATGACATTCCACATCAATCACTTAAAACTTTTGGCAGTCCTTCTTGGCCTTCGCCATTTTCAAGACCATGTAGCATGACGGACAGTACAAGTCCATACAGACAATACGACAGCCGTCGCCTACCTACAGAAGGGGGGTGGAAATCGCTCTCTGTCTCTCCATCACGTCACCTCTCAAATCTTTCAACTATGCATTCAACTACGTGTCTGCCTTCTTCCACTCCACATCCCAGGGTCTCTGAATGTGATCGCGGATTCCCTCTCTCACCGCAATCCGCCGACCAGCGAATGGACATTACATTCAACCATCTGCTCCATCCTATTCCACCTCTGGGATCACCCGATGGTCGACCTCTTCACCACGAGGTGCAATGCCAGACTTCCCCTATTTGTCAGCCCCTTTCCAGATCCTCACGCCTGGGCAGTGGATGCATTAACACTAAATTGGGATCACCTCTATGCATACGCGTCCCCCCCCCCCTCGCCTCCTCCCTCTTGTGTTACGTAAAATCGCCAATTCACAAGGACGATTCCTTTTGATAGCACTGAGTTGGCTGGTAGCAGCCTGGTTTCCACTACTACTCAGTCTCCTCATCGACTCTCCCCATCGTCTCCCAAGCCGTCCGGACCTCCTGTCCCAATACAGAGGATCGGTCCTCCACCCGGAGCACCAAGCACTTCGACTTCACGGATGGCTACTATCGTCCAGCTCCTCCGAGCGTCTGGCATTCTTGAAGACGAGGCCACTCGCATCGCATCACGAGCCGTCCGATCCTTTACTAACAAGATTTACGCCAGTCACTGGAAACGAGATCTTCATTGGTGTATCTCGAAACAAGTGGATCCAATCCATCCCCCTATGCATGGCCTACTCCGATTCTTCACTGCTCTCTTCAATAGTGGACTCAAGGGCTCCACCATCCTGTATACCGATCCTTCCTAAATGCCGTTTTTAAAGCTGCTGGTAACACGAACCTCCTTATAGATTACAGAATCTCATCCTTAATTCAATCCTTCCATTTGGATCGTCCTCGCATGCCAAAACAATTCCCGGATTGGGACCTTTCCATCGTCCTCACAGCCCTCATGGCTCCACCCTATGAACCTAAGCACTCAGCTAAACTCAGCCACCTTACAAGGAAAACAGTGTTCCTCGTAGCACTAGCAGCCTGCCTCCGTTGCAGCGAACTACAAGCTCTCTCTGCCACAGAAAGAGACTACTTCTTCCTGCCTGACTCTGCTGGGTAATGATGACCCCGTTCGTTCCGTGCTAAATTAAAAAAACCTCATTCCATCCTTATCCACCATCCTAGGGGACGAAGAGGAATGGACCCTTTGTCCTGTCCGGGCAGTGCGGTTTTATCTCAAAACATCCAAGCCCATCCGCCGAGGACGCTCCCAACTTTTTCTCCCTTTCACTAATAAGGTCGGCACCACTTCCACCCGGATGATCGCCACCTGGCTAAAAAGTGTCATCATCCAAGCTTACGAAGCACTTGACATAAACATTGTCTCTGAAGGTATAAGAGTAACAGCCCTCGAACTTCGTGCAATTTCCACATCGTGGGCCCATTACAGCAACATCCCTGTCACTGAAATAATGGAAGCTGCTTCCTGGAGACATCCCACTGTCTTCACGTCCCATTATCTCCGGGACTTGTCCCATCAAGCTGAGGGACTTTACCATATCGGGCCATTTGTTGCTGCCCGACGTATACTTTAAGCCCTTTTACACACTGAATTTTCTGTGAAGGGAACTGGTCGCTACCTGAGGGAACTTGAGTCAAATGGCGCCTGCCGCCTTGAGAAAGTCTATGGGATTGCTATAAAAAAAGGTAATGGATATTTTCAAGGCAACTAGAAACTCCAAAATACCAGTGTTACCTGGTTGATTTTGGTTTCTATTGCCTGTTGAAAATATACATTATCTTGGTCCCGCCTTCCTCTCCGCTTGTCGCCATTGGGGCACAATAGAGGTCCGAAAAGGTGAACTTACCGCTCCGCTTAGGCTTTTATATGATGGAGGCTGCGCAGTAAGATGCGCAGTAGGTAGCGAACCGGAAGGGCATCTTCGATTTAATTTATCTAGATTGAACAGCATTTTCAGAAGGAGAATGCTATGAAAAAGGTAATGTATATTTTCAACAGGCAGTAGAAACCAAAATCAACCAGGTAACACTGGTATTTTGGGGGTTTCATCCCAATATCTTTACAAATTTTCGACAGTCTGGTTTTTTCTGGAAGGGCTCAGACGACTGTTCCTCCGGCAGCTACACCAAACGTGGTTCATTCCCGACTTCCGGTAATGTAGTTTTTGTAAAAAATATACTGATAGGGACCGTGGTGTGATGTCATACTCGTCAATTTCGCCCAAAGTAGCCTGAACAGCCAATCACTGTGCTGCAAGGAAGCACGTGACTAGTGGATTAGCACAAAACGGAGTTTTAAAAAACAAAATCTCTCTGTTTACGTTGTTAGCAGACGAAAATAAGCATTTACTTTAGTATTAAAAAAATAAACTATAGTAAAAGGAGATTAAGTTTTTTTTTATGAATTTCCGTTTATCGAGCAAGCCAACAGTCTCATTTTATAGATGCGCTACCTTGCAGTTCTCTGAATGGCTGACATTGCTGGCTTCGCTCTTTCTAGTGTAATATGACGTCACTAAACCAGCATGGCCGTCTCCTTACTGTAGATTGCCGGAACATGGCTGCCTCCTTCGTTTAATCCTTGGCCTGACCAGGAAGTAAGTTTTTTACGTGAAAAATGGTCTAACGGTTTTTCTTGTCTTACCAAAATTACCATTTTTCTTTGAGCTACACCACTGCTCTCTACGTTGTGACCTTTCGTGTGCCTTGAAATTCGAGGCGGGGCCGTAGTCTCCGATACTTGCAAGTTCGATACACCATTTTTCCATCAGCAACTTATTAAACTCGCCTCTAAGCATAAACTGGATGCTTTTTGTTGGAAGGTCCCTGGGTATTCATCAGCATAGCGTTCTCTCGCAGAAAAAAGAAAAGGTGTACGCACGAGGGTCAAGCAACACATTGCTGATCCCAGGGGTGAAGTTGAAATTAATGGCACTGCAGGAAACTCGACACAAAATAAACTGGGAAGGCACCGTGACACTCCTCAAGTCCCACTCGAACAATGATGTGCATCTGAGAAACCTAGAATCCCTGGCTATTCACTTTTTTTTTTAATTTTAGTTTTTTTGAGTCTTTCCTTGATCTTTATTTAGGAGTTCCGCCTGTCATCTATACGTTCACCTAGAATGTTGCTTGTCGGAAATCATGCGGATCAGTTATTCAGGTCACTGGTCAGCATAGTTTGGATACGTGACGTAACCATGTTTCCTGCACGAATGGACTACGAAAACTTTCAGAAAGCTTTTAATTTTCGGGCTGAACCATATCGAAAAAACAAACTGATAAAAGAGGACCACCAAATTGAGAATGGCTCGGCCTATGAAAAGAGGAATGTCAACAGGCCAAAACATTCGCTAAGGGTTAATCTCACTGAGTTAAAGAAAAACTTGTTTAAGATGTTTCTTGAGTCTGAAGTATAGGTCAGCATGGATTGACTTGGCGAATGCTTTAGTTTGTTGTCGTCACTCCTTACTTGGCAGCCCTATTATCAGCTTTGGTTTTTCATGTAAAATCACTTTTTTTTTTTTTAATTTACTTTTTGATTCCGTTATTTCATCAGGAATATTGTGACGTTGCATTGGCAGTATCAAAAAATATTTTGGTCGTTGTGGTATTTTTAGTGCTATTGTCGAATATTCAAGAACCAGTTTGGAATTTAGGTAGAAAATGTAGAAATGCAGTAAATTCATTGTAGAATGCACGTTTTTAACCGTACAGCAGCCGGAGGCAGTAATAATCAGTTCAGATAAAAAAAAAAAAATAATAAAAAATAATATTTCCCACAGAAGGTGGGCAGGACTTGGAAGGGTGGTGAGCCACTGATACCAATCCTGCGATGAGTTTTGAAGATTGGAGGGATTGGAGGGATAGAGATAGCCAACGTTCACAGCGTGGCTGATACCATGATCCCAAATTGTTGTATACCAGGCATACCCTATACACAATAGACGCCGACGACAACACCAATGTGGTCGCAACACTATTTTGGTGTTTATGGGCCCGTAACTCACGCCATTCCCGTGATACCTTCAGGCTACAAATCCGAAAAGGTACACAGTTCGTGTTTTAAGTCCTTCCGAATACTTGTTCACTCGAAAGTAATGGTGTTACGAAAATTGGAATGGAGTTCACAGCTCAGTACACGACCGAATATCTAGCCGTTACTAGTAAATAAGCCAACTTGCAATGTTCTTTAAGATCAGATTTAGGATAAAAGGCATTTCAACGACCTCCCCAATTGGATTCTTTTTTTCTCAGGTGGCCGCTCTAAATTTCGACCAAATTTCATCGCTTGTCCAACATTATAATTTTTACCCAGAGCCCTAAAATGTGTTTAACTCTTGGCCAAGGTTATAGAACACAGTGACTTCGTGATTTCGTTACCAGAAATTCTTTTCCTCAGTTTGACAAATTTGACAACTTTTTCTCATAAGGCTCTGTTTGCCTCAGTCACATAAAAAAGGACTTTTTCGATTACCAGAAATTCTTTCTTTCCTTTTTCCTAATGCTCCGACTGCCCCAGGAACAAAGGGGAAAAAAGAAAACCTTCTTCACAACATAATATATGGAGGGTATATTTTGTTTCCTATTTTTGTAGAATGCTGAGCATCTATCATAAATACAGCTTTTTCTATTGTGTGGCCCGAGGCAAGTGATGGCAACCGCATTTGTTTAAACTGGCTACCTCCCCTGCAACTGAATGTACATAGCCCGATGGATAGCTTACTCCTCTGGATTCCATTTTGTTTGTTTAGTGATAGAGTTTGTTCTATGCCAAATGAACCATTCCAACAAATGAAGAGGACGAATTTCAGCTTCATGGTTGGTGAACACCGTGTGTCACATGAAATCAGCTTTGTGCCATTGGCTGCCTAAGGTCGTGTGACACGGATGAACAACATTTAGTTTACGAAACTATACAATGTTGAAGTGTTGTTTCAACAAGGGAGTAGGATTGTGAGCATTTGTGTGCATATGATGAATTTTTCAACCCGTTGGTGTTGTTCAGATTAGCCAGTTGTTTCGTGGCCATTGAAGTTGGAAGCACAGGGTTCAGACAAAACCTGGAAAACCTGGAGAACTTGGAAATCTCAGGGAAAATGAAATTAGAGCCAAAATCTCAGGGAAATTTCAGGGAAAACAAGAATTTTTTCGAAAATCCCGGAAAAGACAGGGAAATTTGAAAAAAAAAATGCCTTTGTGTCTGGTCTGTAAGTTCCATTTTGATTTGCGCTTCAATACATTCAAGTATTTCTAGACACACGCTAGTGTGTCGCCGCCAAGTAACAGTAGATCATGCCATTGTAGACATCCGAATGTTAAAAACTGATTGTTAATGATAAAAAGGCGGCTCACTAGCAGACATGTGTCTGTTAACTGTAAGCAACTGAAAGCATATTTTGGCATGTTGAGGATAAATCCCAATGCGACAGAAATGTTTCAAACTGTGGAAAATGTAAGGGGAAGGGTCAAAGACTAAGAAAAACTAAAATTTAAAGGATGAGTGTCCACCAATCATAGAGAAAAAGATGCGTCAATAACGTTGTTTTTATGTTACTGTCTAGCTGGCTAGTTAGCTAGCTAGCTAGCTAATAAGATTTTTTCCATGATAAATCCCATTGACTTTTTGCTCATGGCTAGCGCAAAATTGAGAAGGCCTACGTACCTGAACTTTTGCACACGGATGCATGGTGATCTGAGGATGGTCCTTTTGTTTATTTGGGGGTTGTAGGGGTCAGGACAAATGCGTGGGAGGGTTTTGAAATTCGCCACCGACGAATTTAAATTTCGTTTCTTTTCCAAGTTGTAACCAAAGATTTTAAGCAACAATGGCTTGAACAATCAAGACTGGTCCTTAGATTTATTGTAAAAGCGTGGACGAACTAAAAACTGAACTGTACTGAAGGACAAAATAAAGAAACATTAAAGTTGCCGTGGATTGCGTAAGAATAAAGGGATGCACGTTAGATGATGGTTACGCAACAATACGAGTATACACGAGCTAAAGGGTTTTTTTTTGTTAATAACCACACAAAAATTGCTTCGCGTTCTGCTGTTTTAGTAACAGCGACCTTCGAGGGTTTCTGCATGACTAAATGTGAACGAAATCTTGAAAAATCAAGGGGAAGTTGCAGGGATAAACAAAACAACTGAAGGGGATGCGCTGATTGAGTGAGCGAAGCGAACGAAATCAGCGATTGTTAGTGTGTGCAAAAATGGGATTGAAGCATCTTAAACAGACGGTGTAACCTTATATACGTTCACAGTCTTATGAAAGTTGTGATATCCACCCAAAACCATAACTGGTATAAAAACCCGCCAAGTTTCCAAAAACGGTCGGCCTTTGAAGGTAGTGATATCATTCCACCAGGGAAAGGCCGCCAAGGTTAATCCTATTAGCCA
>JAHWFP010166847.1:9804-29569 GCA_023313725.1 Lithobius niger
AGACTACTTCCGGGCGCCCATGTAATAACATCGTGTATCATTTGGTATCATTTGGTATGTTTTGTATTTTTAATAATTTTAATGTTTTAGGCCTTGACGATGCCTGAATGGTTTGTTTTTATAGACTTGCTGACTCGGCAGATACTGCCATGAATTTTTTTAATGTTTTAGTGTTTATTTTTACCTGAAGACGGGAGCTTGTCCTCCCAAAACGTAGTGTGGTTTTATTTGTGCACGAAACTGGCTGTTACTCTATCTTATCTGCAAAAAGTGCTGAAACTTCTCAATCATTATATTTACATCACTGACCATTAGTGTTGTACTGCTGTTGCAAAGTTGGGCTACTTTTTTTTCTTCTTATTTGTATTCAATAACAGTGTTTGACCTTAATACAGTTGGCAGTACTGATAACGTATGCTTACAGTGAAAAGGTCTGTTTACTGGCTTTATTATCAAAATAACAGATACCGCTACAGCTTTGTTTCCAGTCATTTGGATGCAAGTCATTTTTCTGTTTCTTCAGTAAACTGTGGCGGACTTTTGTAGGAATTTATTAGAGTGCTAGACACAATCTCGAAAACCAAATTCTTGAAAGCTAAACCTCGAACCCCACCCTCGAAAGCCACAATCTTAAATATCCTAAATCTCAAACCTAGAAAATTTCAACTTTTTTCAACTAGAATGAAATGTATAATTGAATAAACTTGGGTTGATGAGCAATCTAAATTACTAAGTAGAAACAGTATCTCAATTGAAAGCTATTACTGTACTAGAAGATAGCCCGAAAAAATTGAAGATTTCGAAAGTTTCAAAATAATAAGACTCGAAAAACCTCGAAAACTTCAACCTAAAACTAAGAATACTTTGCAGAAAATCGTTAATAAATAAATAATAACTTAACTAATGATTTAAAACTTGGTTGCTATGGATGCCCAGACTACGTTGCTTGAATTCAAAACACTCAGAATGATAGTTTTCAATAAAAAATAACGATATAGCACATTATTTAGGCAGCCAAATGCAGTATAACATATGCGATAATACCCCTTTCCTAGTTGACTAACCATGAAGTAGGAAGAGGGGGCATCCTCATAATACTTGGGTCCTTTCTCGTAATTGTGTTGGGTGGCAGGATGCTGTTAGGACGGCAGAGTTTCTCCACAGCCACAAAGGTAATAATGAGCTTGGGCTGAATTGGCTTGTTTACGAACAAGACTCCAAAGGAAAAGATGGCAACGTTTTATTGAGATGCACTGAAGTCAAGTCTGGATGCCGAGGTCGATGCATACAAAGGGATGTGAATTTATACACAAAGCAGGAAAAACCATGACCACGCCTCTCTACCAGCTGGAATTGCTGTAAAGCACATCACAAAAATGATATTAAAAAATGGCAGAGATGCAAGTTAGTAGCCTAACCCATAAAACATTGTTGCAACGTTCATTTTGTTGGTACACATTTAGTTGCACCATACATGCTAACTGCGAATGGTGAGCAATTTTTGCTTGAATGTTATGTGCGAGAAGAAAGCAGGGCTCAATTCTACATCGATTTTGAACAAGGGGAGATAAAAGCTTTTACATAAAAGTTGTTTTCCAAATGCCACAATATGAAGACGCGTATTTAATTTCAGGCAGTGTTGGCCTTCTTCAATTTTAGCCGGCAACAGAAACAGGCAGAAAGTAAATTGAGAACTATTACAATTCTGACGATCCAGATTTTGCTTTCAATGTGCATAAAATAGCTGCTTTAGCATTCATTCCAGTTAAAGATCTAGAATCAGCATTTGTTCGCTTGATGGAAACAGATTTCTTTGAAACAAATTCAGATGTTATTGGTCCGTTTACGGAATATTTTGAAGACAATGGGAACGGACGGCCTGAATGTGGACGAAAAAGAGCGCCATTTTAGCATTGCTAGCTTTGGAACCAATACAAAGCATCGTTGCAGGACCTTCTGAAAACAAACAACTAAAGTGTAGGTTGGCACAGACGCTTTGGATCAGTCATAGTCATAGTCACAGTCATAGTCACCCTCCTTTGTGTAATTTTGTAAATTGCCTATAGAAGGAACAAAGCTTCATAGAACTAACTGATCTATAACTCAAGATCATTGTGCAACCTACAGTGGGTAAGCCAGAAAGAAGAAAAAAAAGATACATGTCCTAGCAGATCGCACAACGAAACTTGTTTCCGAGTTAGCTAAGCGTGACTTGCACGACTACCTAGGAGGAATTGATTATTCCTGTAATCACTTAGGAATGTTTTTTAATGTACTCAAAAGTTTTAAATATTTTCGACATTCAATATTTCGTTCTTCCAGATTTTGGTTTTTCGAGATTTAGGTTTTTCGAGATTGTGAATTTCAGGAATGTGGGTTCGAGGTTCTGTGTTTTGCAGTCTTGTCTTCGAGATTTTGGGCGGATCACAATTTATTACTACACATTTTTAGCATAAAACAAAATAAAATCCACCGGTTACAGTAGTAAATAGTAAACAAAAAATTCGTACTAAATAACTGTGTATTTTTTCTATCCTTTCTTACAGACGTGTAGAGGTGATCCGTGTAATAATCAAACACGAATTGTTTGGTGTAATTTAGAAGGTGGTCCTTGTGACGCAAAACAGAAACCCCCAGTGTTTCGTCAGTGTGGCAATATCACATGTGGGACTTGGTTTATTGGCAACTGGTCTGAGGTAAGTCAGATGTGCATGTCAGTTGGCAGTATATATGCTTTTTAACTGTTTTGTATGTAACTGTTGTATGTAACGAGTACCCGAGGGGTCAGTGTCACCTTTTCATTTCCTTTAGGCCTAACGTATGAAGCATTAGTAAAACCAGTTCAGAGAGGGTGCTCTCTGTCTACCTCATTTTAAATTGTGATCAATTATCAATAAGTTGCTTGCGAATGGAGTTTCTAAAATCGCGTGCTGCAAAAATGTAAAGGATTTACGCTAAAACATTGCTGAATCAAAATTGTAAGATTTCACCATCACGTTTTATAATTTTGCAGGCAAATATGCCTAAATAATTATAAAGTGTGGTGGTAAAACACCAAACCGAGCCTGTGAAAGTTGGGAAAGTTGTGAAAGCAGTCAGGTATGTGCATTTTGCCCTGATGCACTGAAACATTACGGCTGTTTAATTATGTAGATGCTCCACAAGTTACTTTATCTTCTATTTTTCATCTGCACATATTTTCATATCATCACTGGTAACCATCCACTGACAACCATTGATATAAAAAATAGGCCAAGTAGTTTGCAAGAAATACAATCAGACTACGATGTTTTGAGGATTAACTCATCCCGTTACCAAGTGAAAATATAATAAAATAAGCTTAAAAGAATTGTACACATTGCAAACTCGTGACATATATCACGCTGTCTGCAGAAGCATAAAGGCAGTGACGAAGTAAAAATAAAATGAAATGCGAATTAAAGCCTATCCTTTCTAGCTCGGGCTCAAACCGGCATTCACAGGGGAGAGGTGGACATTGGCTGGGCTCGCTATTCATTTTCCTTGATTGACCAGGAAAGCAAAGGTTTTAATTCATATTTCATTTTATTTTTTTCTTTATAACTCTCTTTGTGTCTATACAGACAGCATATTTTTACGCATTTTTAATGTGTGCAATGCTTTTAAACTGATTTTATTTTCACTTGATGACTGGGTGTAGTAACCCCCAAAATGTCTCGGTCTAATAATTGTATTTCTTGTTTACTACTTGACTTTTGTTTACGTCAGTAACATTTCAGTGCTTGGTCTTATTTAGCATCTTGGTTATATCGAGCCAAGCCACCCACAGACAGTGTTGCAAATTTAAAAAAAAATGATTTTTTTTTAGCTGACTTGGTTTTTTTTTTGCTAAAAATGTAATAATAATAATAATAACAATTTTGTCACGATAGCAACAGGTCTGGCATGGACCCTAAGATCGCTAACAGCCAGCCTCAATTAAAAAAACAGAAGACAATCATAAATAATGATACAGAATGGCCAAGGGAAGGTGAGGGGATTAGGTATTGGGACACGAATGCCTTACCACCAAGGTTAGACCTGCCAGGGACTCTATGACCCCCGATGGCATCGCCAAACGTGTTGGACACGGAAGGTGTAGGATCGGCCTAAGTAAAAAATAAAATCCAGGTGAACGAATGAGACCATTAAAAAGCAACGTTATATAATACAAAGTATGGCTATGATAAGTACTAAAAACAAAAGCATCGCCAAAATAGGAATTGTCACCAGCTAAAAACGAATAAATAAATAAATAAAAACACTTTGTTGCAATAGCAACGGATCAGGCAAGGACCAAGCGTCATTAACAGGCAGCCAACGTTTCATGGGGCGAGAGCAGACTTACGAAAAGCAGAATTATCTGCAAGATTACATGTTTAACTCGGAGGATAAGACCGACGCATAAAAATCTCTAGATTAAACGAGCTGAGGCGACTCGGAAATGTATGAACTGTCCGCGAGGTGACAATCTCGTCTGGTAAAGAATTCCAAATCCTAACCAAACGCAACGCGAAAAATTATGTCTACAATCTAAATGTGATGTTTGCACCATAAGTTTCAGGAAAATACCTCTAGTCCGATTTAACTCCGACAGGTCAAAAAGAGGCACATCCACCCCAACTACACCATGAATAATTTGGTAGGTAAAAATAAGATCAATTTTGATTCTCCGTAGTTCGAGTGGGTCAAGTTTAAGGATCTGCAGACGTCTTCCATATGACAGGTTGCGCAAGCCAGGCAATGCCTTGGTAAACCGTCGCTGGACTGCCTCAACTGCATCAATGTCATGCAGCAAGTAAGGTGACCAAACGGGGCTAGCGTACTCCAAAATTAGTCTGATATAGACCTTGAATGCCCAAACTTTGATTTCGCGGTCACCGTTTATAGTTGATAATGAGTTGATAACCCACACTATTTTGACAATCTAACACTTTTTACGGGGTGAACACAATCCCTGCACTACAATGAGACGGCTTCACTGCATGAAATATAATGATCCACCTTTCATCACTACACAACACAAATTTAATTACCATACCCCAATGCAAAACCAGCATAAACAGGCACATTTACGACTGGCGACATTTTTTGTACCAATACAAAAAAAAAAACCATGTTTTATACTACATTGACTGCACAGGCTAACCCTAACCCGACAGCCTTTTGTCCCGATGGTACGAAAACTAGGCTAGTGAGACTTTGAAATACACCTAAACACCTACGATTCAAGCCCCCATAGCGCATTTTATGCTCTACTCTTATTTAAACTATTAAAGTAGAAAAAATACGGCATTAACTTAAACACAAAATTTGGTAACTGGGACATTAATAAAAAAAAATGCTTTCCTTATCTCTGACTTACCTAGATAGGCAGTTTCTAATCTGGATATTTCCTTTCAGGAATTTGCATCAGTCATATGTAAAAATTCTTATATTCATTATAATTCACGAATAAAATTTACGTGTAAAAATTTTTAAAAGCTCAAATAAGTCGATACGTTAGCTTGACATTAAACCTTACCATTAAAACACATATCCGTGAGAAATAGGTGGTTACCGGCGATAATTGTTCGTTTGCTCAAAATAAGGCATTCCAATGTTTCGGGCATAGGAAAAAAACACTCGTGCTATGCGCTTGTGAGATTTCCCCATCCCCATCGACATTGGACTTTCCGTTTCTTGCAAACAAGCAATTATCGCCGTTTAATGGCAATTACTCAAGTATATCTCTTACTTATCCGTGAGGAAAACGCTACTATTGATAACCATATTAAAAAAATTCTTTCCAGTGATGTTACCGGTATTACTGTGTTTTGCAATAAGTTTAACAAAAATTCTGTTTATCAAGCTGAAGCATACAAAAGACAGAACCAGATAAGAAGTACCGGTAATAGTAATAAAATTGAGTAAGCTAATCCAGAGATGATCAAAATGTTAATAAATGATTAGAAAATAAAAATTCTGTCGGAACTGATGGTTTTAAAAATTGAATTTTATTAAACTTGAAATCTGGCCATCCAAACTCATAACTCAAGTGCTAAACAATTTTTGTAAAGGGAGATAAAACAAATTAGGAGAAATATGGGCCCATAGCTGTAAATCGCGGTATAAACAGAATTGTTGAGAAATATTGCGCATGTAGGATTCAGAACTTTCTTACTAACTGTAATGTTATTATATAAAATTTGGATTACAAAAGAAAATATCCATACCGTAACTGAAGTATAAAAAATTCTTAATGATAAAATTTCTAGATCTTTCAATGAAGGTAATATTGGTGTAATACTGATAGATTTAGAGAATACATTTGACAACATTAGTTGAATGTTCTGATGAAGAAAATGGAAATGAGAGTTTGGGGTAAAATACTTAAAATTATGAACAATTATTGTCGTAATTTATTTAAGCTACTGTATTCCATACTCGGACATATTATGCCAAAAGGATACCACAATGGTTTACACTCGGTCCTACATCACTCCTGATTGAGATAAATGTTATTTAGATGGAAATTAACAAATAGTTGTAATCGTTGCTGATGATTTATCTTTTCTAGCCTGTGCCCCCCCCCCCCATCCTGCCCATCGTATAGTACATAATGCAAATGCAGACAGTAATGTGAAATAATGAACAAAGATAAAAAGATGACTTGACTGATAATTTAATAAACTAACAATTACTCCAGATGATTCCAATGTTGAAACTAACAATAAGTGACCTTTTTATTTCGTCACAAATTGTGTTAAAATTGTAACTCGCCATGTTAGGAATGTTTTTAAAAAAACGTTTATTCACGATAAACACAGAAAACTTAAACAATGGAGGTCGACATTCTTCAATTTTAGTCAGTACTACATTTCAAGTCGTTTTGCAAGAAATTACCACATGATAAGACAAGTAAAACTAAGGAAAATTGGAAATTAGCCATCAGCAGAAATTATACACTAGAAATAACGTAGTTCAGTAAGCCACCTTTATGCACTTACATTTCGTCAGAGTGGCATGACCCGGATTCGAACTGGCTACCCAGTTTGCCCCCAGATCACTTTCATAGCGTCTCAACCGCTGTGGCCACTGGCATCCTCCAGCGATTAAGGTGCTATGAAAGTGATCTGGGGGCAAACTGGGTAGCTGGATCGAATCCGGGTCATGCCACTCCGACGAAACGTAAGTGCATAAAGGTGGCTTACTGAACTATGTTATTTCTAGTGTATAATTTTTTTGCTGATGACTAATTTCCAATTTTCCTTAATATTATTTACAGTGATTTGTGTCTATAAGACAAGTAAACATTACGAAAGATGTACATTTTAAACATGGGAATTGTTGGGATGCATTGATTCACTTTTCACTTCCTAGGTCAGTGCAAGGTAAGATTACGGCTGCTTTTTTGTCATTTCAGCGGACAACACAAACTTCAGCACCTATAGCTTAAAGTAACTTTTTTTTTTCCTTTACTGGATTGATTTTAAGAATTTCAGTTTGAGGCGATAGTGCAGTTGCCTCCCCAGCCCAAACATCTCTATCCAATTGCCATGATGAGTGTATTTTTTTTTTCAGTGTTCTCAGTCCTGTGGAGAGGGTGTCCAATTCAGAAGAGTGTCTTGTGACGGCGGATTAAAGTGCCCCGATGATAGTGAGCCTGACTCCATCCGTCTTTGTAACAAGTCTTGCAACTTGAAAACTCATTTGTTAGATTCAAATGACAAGTCCCATAATGAAATCCCAACATCTGCAAGTCGACATGCTGACCAAACCCAGCATGCTTCTTCAGCTGAAGACAATCATCTTTACAGCCTTGACAACAGCAGACATCACCACGTGAAAAATAGTACATCATTAGGAATGGAGAGCGAAGGAAGTGGTTCTGCTGATTCCCACTATGTCGTCACAATAGACTCTGGTGAATCGGGAACCGGCAATCGGCGACGACACCACAGCCATCATCATCACAAACGGGTGCACTACAAGTTGGATGATGGAGAAATAAAACACCCAACTCATCAGGCAAAGAGTCATTTGACTAACAGCGTAGATGATCGTCCACAAGGAATTGTTGAAGATAAAATTGATCCAGAGGACTTTCAGGTAATGCATTTAGTTCTGAGTGATTTAGTTTCGCTCCACAAAGTGTTTTCACCAAATGTTTTAGGTACCGGCATGCCTAAAAACTTAAAATTAGAACCACAATACCAAACACAAATGCATTCACAATAATGTACTAGATTACCTTGACCTTTTGATGGAATCAATGATTTGAGCATTATTGGGATCTACCCTTCTATTCCATTATTAAGAATAGATATAAACTAATTTTTTTCCAACTGGTGATTTTAAACCTGATCTTTACTAACTTCCATGTCGTAAGTCCCCTTGGCAGCTTACTTTTTTGCTTCTGTTAGATATTCTAAATCCGCACTGACTTGTTTTATCACAACATTTGAATATTACTTTTCATACAAACTTCAAAAGAATACACAAACCTAAATGCTTGTAATGGCAATGACAGACAGTTCTCTGCAAGACAATTGTTTCATTCCTGTCGATAAAATACTAAAATGCTACATTGGCTTCTACGCTGGACTAAAACTGAAAATGCTATATTTCCAAATAGGTTATCGCCATTGAGAATCAGCCATCCAAGAAAGATCAGTACGAAGTTATCTCCGATAAGTGGTTCCAAGAAGGCATCGATATTTTGGACTACAAAAGCCAAATGGCAATACCATCTCAAGATGAGCAACGTCAAGAGTCAGAAGAAGGGATTGAAGTTGAAGATTCATCGAAAAAGTCCAGTAAAAAGTATAGATTAGACATAAAGCCTCAGTTTGAATGGAAAATTGGCAATTGGAACAAGGTAAGTGAAGATAAAAAGTCCACTGACAGTTCCAACTTCTTTTACAGTACACTTTATTGCGCAGTTAATGAGTTTCAATCAATGAAAAAAAGGTTTAGGGAAAAGAATTATCAAGTAGGTCACAATGTTCTAATTTACATCTTACCACATAAAAATGTGTCAGGTAATTGATTCAGGTGCTGAAAATTATGCGACATAACTAGACACAATTGTTCATTTATCATGAGCTTAAATCTGAGGAAGAGGGATAGAGTACCGCGTAAGGCTGCCTGACAGTGAAACAGTATTGTAGTCGGTGATATTTCATCTTTAGTATCAGTTAGACAACGGCGTTCGGCAACAATGCGGTAAGAAAGCCGAGGTCGATCGCGTGCCTAAGGCACGAGATCAACACAGGCTTTCTTACCGCATTGTTGCCGAACAACGTTGTCGAACACACGTGTACAACGAGACCATTCTTGCGAGTCGCTTTCAGCCTCAAATTCCTGAAAGCCGACTCCATTGTGGCTATACATTTGCGGTGGCCAACATAGCCGACGATTTGTTTGATGATTCAGATAGAGATGTGTTGCTGTCTCAAATTCCTTTAAATGTGGAAGGTGAATGTGTTTCGTACGCTGCATGCTGATTCGCCAGCAGCCTCAGGTAGTGTTAATAATCTTTGTTTTTTCTTTGGGTTCCGTGGCATGCAGTCTTCATGTTAGTAAGACTGCACGGTACAGCGTGCACGTCTTCATGATAGTAAGATTGCACGGCACATTAGTCCAACAATGATTTTATTGTTGCAGCCGTGCATCTTCATGAAATTAAGGCACGGCTACAACAATGGAAGAGTTGTACAAGGTATGTTTTTTTGCATACATTCGTAGTGTTAGTTCATTTTTCTGCTAGATATGACGCACTTGTATTTTATAGAACTACATGCTACACGACTTTATTATTGCACACTATGATGTTCTGTTGCTGTAACATAATCATTAGTACAAAATGTTCGTAGAAAATGTTACACGAGCTGTAATAATGATCCTTTTACAAGTTTTCAATCCAATATTAATTCCAACGTGTTTGTTTGGTAAAAAAAAAAGCCGTTAAACATTTATGTCTATACGTTTACTGCTTTAAGTGGGTTAAATTTGTAAGCAGTGAGCAGTATTGTAGCCAAAAAAGATGATCAGTGAGAAGATGAGAGGTGGCGAAATTATCCAATTGGCAGAGTACTCAGTTGTGCAGGGCCGCCACTTCAGACTAGAGGGAGACCGCGCCAGGGACTCCATGAGACTAGGGCCTCACTAAAAACATGGGCAGATTGGCCAGGTGGCTAGGCATGATCGTCGCCGGGACCCAACGAGTTTCAGGGCAATTTGTTTTTATTATTTAGTTTTTTTTTTTACCCCAAACTGTGCCAAATTAGCAGAGGATTCCTGTGTTTATCGCCCTTGCATCGCATGGCACATCTTTTATGCGCTTATTTCTGCATGTCTCTAATGAAAAAATGACCCTCAGTGGTGCTCCATTGTTTGATTCCAGTTGGGAGCTAGCCAACTTCTCCCTCTCCCCCCACCCCCACACCCACATACTCAGGGAAATGGGGGTTTTTATCGTCACTGGGAGGCTAATTATTTCAAGTCCACCTCTGCTAATGAAAAAAAGGTCTCTTTGGGCAGTCATTTACATAGGGCCTCCTCCATTTACCTTAATCCGGCTATAGGTAGAATATAAGATAACTCTAAGGTCCAATAAGTCAAAATGCTTTAAAAAAAGGTATCTGAGTAAAAAGTTATCAGAGAAAAACTAAAGATAAGAGAGCCAAACTAAAGTATTGTGATGTTAAGCCTGTTTTAATGTTAAATGTTATGTCTTTAATATAAAATTCAAAGTCTGCTGCATAGGTAGTACAGTGCGCAGCTCAGTCGTTAGATTCAATTCGTTACCGTGTTAAGTTTAAGCAACGACTCTAACTGGTATTGCAGCACCATGGGACCTTCTTCAAAGCTCCCACACAAAGATGATAACCAGTTATTAACTTTTATTAGTTAATAAGGTTATGATTTAATTTAGAACTTCATTTCTCGGCAAGCTCTTTCGCCAAGCTAATCCCACCAAGTAAGAGTTCGAAGGTTAAATGAAATATTTGAAAATTGCTTACTGCACAATTTTCAATTAATTCATTTAACGTTTAAAGTCTTAGTCGGTGGGATTAACTTGGCGAAAAGAGCTTGGTGTTTGATATCACAACTTCACACGGCCGAAAAGCTTGGCGGGAATCCTTACCAAGTTTTGTTTTGGGGTAGATATCAGATATTTTTGGTCCAAATTGATGAAATCCATTTTTTTTCTTAGCAATTATGAGATGGAAACACCAATCTAGTTTACTGGTCCATTTCTCCTTTTCTTTTTTTTTTTCGTTGGCTTTCGTTATATTTTGAGTACAGCAGTCACCGTTTTTCAAATGGTTAGTATTTCTTTTTATTACGGCAGTATCTCCCAACAAACGCACGGAATTGTTTAATGTTCAGTTTGACATTTTTGCATAAAAACAATGTTTAAAACAATGGAAAACAATCAATTTGGTCGTTTGGGGCTCCCTAACCCCTGAACCACTTGACCAATCAGAAGAAGCCATATGAAAAGGGCATATCTCCAGATCAATACCTGTAAAATAAGCAAAGACCCAGCTTTATCCACCGCATGGAAAAATTTATTTTCGTGATATAAAAAAGCGTTACCAGTAGTTAATAGTAATCTACTCCAAAACAAAACTTGGTAAGGATTCCCACCAAGCTTTTCGGCCGTGTGAAGTCGTGATATCAAACGCCAAGCTCTTTCGCCAAGCTATCCCCCGAGTAATAGTTCGAAGGTTAAATGAAATATATGAAAATTGCTTATTGCGCAATTTTCAATTATTTCATTTAACGTTTGAGGTCTTAGTCGGTGGGATTATTTTGATGAAAGAGCTTGGCGTTTGATATCACGACTTCACATGGCCAAAAAGCTTGGGGGGAAACATTAACAAGTTTTGTTTTGGGGTAGATATCAGATCGTTTTGGTCTTTTTTACGCAGAAAAAAAATTGGAATCGTGAAACATTTGCAGCATGTTTATCATATAAGTTGCATAAACTCAGTTGAAAATCAGTTAAAATTAGCTGTAATTCAGTTTCAGGGTTTTAGTAATTGTTTTCGCTATCTTTAACCTCCTGGTTTTGACATCAAATTTGTTCGCAACTTAATCTGACCCAGAAACATGATCTGTGTGTGAGAACTAAACTAAGTTTGTAACGACTATGTCATTATCCATCGATCCTATTACCTTCGGTATTCACGTAAGATAATGTCGGTACGATCGACAGAAAAGTTAATAAAGGCGTTGCAACGGCTTTTATTTAATACGGGAATATTAGTGGAGAAACGTAAAAACCACGTAATGAAATATAGCAAACATGATCTGTAGAGTTAAAAACACATGATGTGCATGCGTGTGATGCACCTCTACTCCTCCATACTCTATTTTTTTATCCTAAAACTATGACAAAAGATGATTTGAACACTGCTTCATGAAGTCAGAGTGTGGTCAGGTAAACTAATCGGAAAGAAATTCTTTTGCAAAAAAAAAACATATTTTGCCTCATACTCAGTATCAGGAAAGTGACATTAGATTTAAAAACTGGATGGCTTTAACTGCTTGGACACAAGGAAGAAGCAGACCCGTATGTTTTAAAAAGTTGTCAAACATTCGCGTTTTTAAAGCAAGGTGCGTGGATTGAGTGAGCAAAGCTAGCGATTTCCACATACAGTATACTTTTTTCAATGTGTTTCTTGCTCTGCTTGTTCAGTCTGTCATTTGGCGCTCCTCTCTCACCTGGATAGGGTCTTTACTTCTGGAAGGGTAGGCACACAGACACAAAAACAAACAAACTTTGATATTTTGAAAGACGTAGATGAAATGCAGACATGCTAAGGAATGTGATGAATGAATTGTTGGGAACAATTGGAATTAGCTTTCGTACAAATAAATCAGTATATCTGTTTGGTTATGCTCTGCATGGGGATCGAAGAAACTTCCTGAAGCATGGCTCGACGCCGGCAGGGCGATCGAAGCTAAAAAGTATACCGTTCTAAGCTTTTAAAAGGTTGTGAAATATACGCGTTTCTGGAGCACAGAGGTGTGCGGATTGAGCGATTTCCACATATAGTAAACCAATTCAATGTAAAACAAACTCTTTTTACCTGCATGAACTGCAGGTATTCTGAGGAATGAGATATTCGAACTGTGAGCTATAACTGTCATAGCTTGCCTCCTCATAATCAGTGCATCAGTTTTGTGATACTCTGAAGATCTAAAAAAAACGGTATAAAGCATGGATCAATGCCAATAGAGCGAGTACAGCAAACAGGGTCTCTTCCCTGGGCCTCTTTTTAATGCTAGTACCCAACGTTAAAAAAGAGTCCCCGCTTTAAACAAAGATCCAGTCTTTGTGTTTTCAACGCGTATTAAACTCCGACACTAAATAGAAACCAAAAGTGTCAGATAGGAACCCGGAAGCAAATAGAGGAATACACTGGTCTTGTTACAGAAGTATTCAAGGACATCGGAAGATTATGACGCTTTTGCGCATGCCTGCATACGTTTTACTCTTGTAAAATGTAGCATTACATTTTTTTTGGTTTATGATATAATACCGAACGAAATCTTAAAATCTATTTTGTGTTGTATTGCAGTGCTCGAGACCATGTGACGGTGGACACCAAGCAAGAGAAATTTTATGTTTTGAAATGACAACGAAGACTTTGGTTGATGGAGACTTATGCAACCCGCATACTAGGCCTTTATACATGGAAACATGCAATTTACACGCATGCATGGAATGGGAGCTCTCAGACTGGAGTCCGGTATGCTGTTGTGGTTAATAATTGTGTTTGTTGATTAACGGGCAATTGCGTGCCAATTTCTCAAGATGTTTTCAAGGTGGTCACTGATTGGTAATTTGGTAACCGCAAGTGTTGGTTGCCAATAAGTTAAACACCTTGAAAACAACTTTTACAAATATCTCCCAACTTATTTTGTGTCATTATCATTATTTTTGTTTATCGCAAATTCATATCATTATCCTACACTAGAAAACTCTGCTATAGGGATGAAACTAATATAACAAGTGCTGATCAATGGATCTTTTTGATTTATGCGTTTTAAGCCATTAGGGAGGGGGAATGGTGTACTTTTTCTTATCTAGGAATTCTAAATTTTATCTGTTCTTTATTGTTTTTGTCTTTGATAAATGATGCCTAACAGATGTCATAGACTTCTGATTACCATTAAATGCTCTCTTCAAATCTTTCAAATTGTTAATAAAAGATTAGAATGACTCGGGACTATGCCATGAAGAGTGTGTGTATGTAACTAAAGTCAAGAGTTCCACACTTTTGGACATAACACACTTTGTTATAAAGGAAAATTGGAAATTAGCTATACACATCATACACATTGGCTATTTTCCAATTTTCCTCCAGCGATTTATGTCTATTTATTTATTGTTATAAAAGGTTTGAATTTTTGTCCTTATCAGAGGGTCTTTCTCAAAAAGATAGATAACTGTAGCATCAACTCAATAACGTGGTGCAATCTTTTGGACGTAAGCTTATTTCCGTGGCATAAATGATAAGGTGGGAGGGGGGGGGGGAAGGTCTAGCACCCCCTGAAGAACAAGCTGAGTGAGCGCACAAATCTTTGGAATATTTATTAGCCATTATCTTCAAAACTTTTTTTTATGGAGCTACACATTACACAAAGCAAGAAAAGTAATTGTACAATAGACCTAACAGCAAAAAAAAAAATGCTCGCATTATTACTACTTGCATTACAGCTTGCATTATTTCTAGTGTATGTGAAGAAGAACCAAGAAGCAATGTTGCTTTCCCTCCTTGTATGTATGTTTGTGACCTCTAGATCACCACTGAGAAAGATTGAACAGCTACTTTGCTCAGCTGGAGCCTGTAGACAGAATCTGCCCCGGTAGCGCAGTGGTAGAGCGCCCGGCTAGTAAGCGGGAAGTCCTGACTTTGAGTCCCAGTTGGGGCAGTTGTCTTTTCTTTCTTTCTCAGATTAGTGTATCGTGTGTCCTCACAAGACCAGTCTTTAACGCAGACGTCTTGCTTCATAGACCTAACACGTCTATGGGGGGTAGGGGGGTTGTTAAAGGGAGTATGAAATTTGCCCACCCAGAAGAAAATGTTTATTTACGCCACTGACTACCTAAAATATCATTTCTAGTTGGATGGTGCTGTGTTGATGTGTTGCTATTGCATTTATCTCTTTTTTCCAGAAGTTCTCAAGGAAAGGATTAAGATTCGGGTTTTTTACAATAATAAGTTTGCTGGCTGTAGGAGTCATTGGAGTCTCAGCTTCAATTACTTAAGTAGTGGTGTAATCTGGGATAACTTAATAATCTGCATTACTTAAATTTTATACAGGGTGAAAGTACAGGGTAGAGAGGTGTGTGGCTGTAATTTCCTACTGGAATCCATTTTTTATGAGGAATTTTTTTTTGTGGCTCTTTACCCAGTTTTATTCATAGTTCCATAGTTCATAGTTTCATAGTTCCATTTCTAGTTTTTCTAACTGAGGTTCAATTTTCCAATGCAGATTTCTATTGGTCGGGAGGGTGTCAAATCTCCCCCCCCCCTCCCCATTACCATTTTTGGCCTGGTGGTGCCAAATTTTCTGGTTATAAACTATTTACGCTTCACGCACATTTGTTTATTGCAAGACTAACACATCAGTATTTCATTTATAGTGCTCTGCAGGATGCGGTAAGGGCACAAAGAAGCGGAAAGTTATTTGTCCAGAACCCAACATGTGCAATACAGACACAGAACCCAAGTCTGAATTGCCATGTGAAGAGCGACCTTGCCTTGATTGGGTGGCAGGGCCGTGGAGTCAGGTAATTGAAAGCCATAAACCGTACGATTATTTCCAGATGTAAACTACGTACTGTTATTGCCCATTTGTGTTAGATAACTCTCATGTTTACTTGTACCCCACAGTGTCCAGTTAGTTGCGGAGGTGGCCATCAAGTCCGGCACGTTAAGTGTGTCAATCACACTTCACAGCAGCCAGCAACGGGCTGTCCTCTCAGCTCAAAGCCTATCCATCGGCAAATATGCAATTTGGAGGATTGTCCAAGCAATTCTGGTACGTTCCATCCTTCCCAACGTTTATATTGTGTAGAAATAAAGAGTAAAACATGGTTGGGCCTAAAATGAAGCCAACCGTCGAAAACGGACGTAGACAGGACATACTGAAGAAGGCAATGCGCTAATTTTAGAATATTTCATACTAGACACTGGTCTGGAACAGATTTAAAAATGTCAGTCTTCTAGAAATTTTACTGTGCCAAATGTAAGTTTGATTTTTAGGAATTGAATTACAAGTTAGGATGGTTACAAATATTCTCGCAATGAAACAAGTCAGCTTAACTTATCTTTATTCCGTGAGTTGGTGTTGGCACGAGAAGTTAAAAGTAGCATTTCGGCCAGGGATAGTGAGTAAAAATTACTTCGTTGTTTGAATTGGCTATCACAGTTGCAAGGTGTAGGCCTTACCCTAGACAAAAATATCTGTGTAGTGTAGGGCAGCGAAGACAATATCTGTGGGGCCGTCGCTTGGTTATTTTGGAATAGCGCCATTCACAGAGTGTGCACGAACTTGTGGTTGGTCTTCAAATATGCTGGAAGTCAATTTACGTTTTTTTTAAATTGAAGTCGGTTAACTACTGTGGGAGGGAACGCAATGTGGGAGCACTGCAAGGAATGACTGTTTATGTGTTATTTGTGTTTTACTGTTCATGTGTTTTTAAAAATTCAAAAATGAATACGGACATTTTTAGCTTTGAAGTGTAAGCACAGTGTTTTCCTCGCTGAGAGTGTAGCGCTTTTGTAGTGTTCAATCTTAAATCTTCATCACATCTTAATCTCCAACAAAAACAGTTTAGCTGAGCATGCACTAGTTAGTATGCCATACAAATGATGATGTCACTATGGTACTTTCTTATACGAATTAGTTGCAATGCTTATTCCCAGTGTAGTGCAAATATTATCATTCTCAGTTGGAGTCACCAGTGGTGTAATTCGGCCACGTGTGCCCCATGCACAAAACTGTCCGTTGCGCCTCCGCTCCCACATGCCTTAATTTGGAAGGAATTTGGGAGGGTTGCAGAAATTTACTTTGTGTGGATCAAAAGTTATTTAAGTATTGTATTATTCTTTCCTGACCACATCTGAACAAAACACATTTTAAAAACTACCTCTGGAATAAGTTATGTGCATTTAATACAATAAAACTAAAAACTGCAACCATTTTTGTGTGAAAATGTTATATTTGTCGGGTTTGGACCTCCAGATTTTGATATGGTAAAAATTCAATACACCACAGAAACGGAGCAATCCTGTTGGTAATCTTGGCTTCTTTATAAAAACAGCATTTGTCTTTCGTTTACAACCCCAATATTGGGATCTTGAGTACAGGCAAATACATAAAGCCATAACTTTACACATCTTCTCTTATTACTGAGCCTGTATCAGGAAGTAGATTTGATATACCTCCCTGAATTCGAGATCGTAGTATGGAGAAATATATGATTGATCACAGTTATACATAAAAGAACTCAAGCAGTTCACTGGACATCCTTGTTTATATATAAAAAAAGAACTTATGATCTTAAAGCTCAACCCCCGTAGCAGGATATGCGTGCACAGCTCTGTTTCTGAGGTGTATGATCTTACGCAACCTGGTGTTTTAACGTACGTTGCTGAAGTAGCAGTCTTGTCCCAGTTGTCATGACTATACCATTGTTGTTCTCATTTCTGTGTCGTAACAACTGTACTGTATTAACTTTTCATTGAGTCTTAGATGAACAGTGAATAAAAGTTTAATCCCTATTTTTTTCTCATTCCAGCTAAATTTAGTACGTGCATAGATAAACTAGATACGAAGCTATGTGCATCATTACGGCATATGTGTGAAACGTGGTACTTCAAAGTAAAATGCTGTCATACCTGCAGTAAATCCGGCCATCGGACAGACACCTAGCAGTGACTGAGAGCGGCTGCCGCTACGTCAAAGCCTGCTTTCAGCAGGTAACTATCATATCGGAGAACTATAGTTTTTTGCAAAGAAAAACTGAAGCATCGCTCCAACCAGGCCGTGGGCGTAGCCCTTTAAGAGCTATGGAGCGTCAGTGAGATGCTTAAACTTGCTTCTGCCTCCCTACCCAAACTGAAGCGGGGGCATATTGACTCCTTACCCATACTGCAGTGCCTTGTCAGCAAGACTCTCGTCAACTTTAAGCACTCCAAACAGAAGAATGAGTGTCTCTTGTGTGCATGTCAACAGTTGATGAACCCAGTTTTGCAAAGAGAATTTCTAGTTATCGGAGGCTGATGCTTACTGTCGAACTGACACAATGATTGTGGTTATGCTTGTCAAGATATCTAGCCCTACTTATACTCAACTGTTTAAAATTGCTGCATTTTGTTGGTTATGGGAAACCAGCTGATTCTACAAAACGAGATGACTTGCCATTCTTAGGTCCATTTAACAATGCTAAACTTTTCCTTAACATAAACACAGAACGAAGAGAACATACGAAGATGCCAAGACAATGTGGACATTGTAGTCATAGGAGGGACTTTTACAAGCAAAATTTCAGTAACCCTGCGTCCCGTATTAAAGTCACCCAAATTTCAGTGTTATGGTGCTCCCGTTTTGTTATCTTTACTTAAAAAACATTCTTTCTGTAAGTTGTTTTACATTTATTTAAAGCAATTCTCACAAAAGGCCAATGCTGTGTTAATACTCAGTTTATGTACTTATGCAGGCCTATGAATGACTAGTACCTTGTCACATTAATGTATGGTAAGGGCATAGGCCAATTTCGATTTACAATACTATTGCCTAGAAGCACCATGTTACCATACTCTCATCTTGGTGGTATTTATTTAAGCTGCTGAAATAACGTCAATGTTGTTTTCGAATGTGGTAAAAAACTATAATCATAACCATATTCTCGGTTATTTCACAAGTTAAGATTATATATTTAAAATGTCAAGCATGTTTAAACATGTAAGTTTAAGTACACTGAGCATTCTATTAAAATTCTATCTTAATATGCTCTTACACTTTTTTGGGATCGTGTTTTGGGTTAAAGATTGCTCCCTGTTAGCGTGTTACGTCATAGCGATGAAATTTCATCGTCACGAAGGGATATTAGATTGAATATGACTGCATCTACAAATAAACACGCAACAAGCTGCACCCGATGATCCCGAGATCCTTGTTATGGTTCTTTCAGATTCAGTGTGATGTTTATTTTTCGTTTAGTGTGAAAGTGTTACATGAAAGCTCTTGCTGTTAAACAATACATAGTCTGGTAGAACTCATGTGCAGACTGGTACAAATTTTTCGTTATCACCAATTTTGTAAGATGTCTACTTCTAGTGTATCAAGGTGGTGTGGGTTTTGTTTGTTTTCAAGTAGAGTTGAGTTTCAAAGCTTATCTTAAGCATACTAACTAGTCTTGACAGCTTCTGAAATAAGCAGGAAATCCACCGTGTATGATCACAAGTTGAAAACAATTCATCATTGAACGCGTTTTTTATTGTTACGATTATGATGTGTGCTTGATGAGCTAGTTACAGAAGATTGCGTAATTACGATTTCAATTGTACAGTGACGGAAAAATTGAAATGGTAGTGTATTTTCTACTGATTGAATGTAACAAGTACGAAACCGTAGTAAGTGATTTTGTATTTCACGGTTCACCTGAATCTATGACCAGCAATTCCAGTGAAATTTTATGAAAACTAAAATGTTTGTTCTGAAAATTCATCCTATT
>JAHWFP010166847.1:45646-62430 GCA_023313725.1 Lithobius niger
AATATTTATATATCAATGTTTATATATCAATGTTTATATATCAATATATTTATTACAACTGAAGAAAGACCCGAAGGAAAGAGTTACAATTGATTAAAATAAACAAAAAAGGCATTTATAGTCCAGGCAAAATAGGGTTTGACCCAGAACAAATTAGAAGACTTCCAGTTTTCATGAATGTCATAGATATTAACTACCTCTACAACATAGAATGGTCTCCCATGTTTTCCGACACTGGGAAACTCCGCCATCTTGGAAAATGGCCGCCGTCTTGGAAAAATTTACAGTACACACGTGCATGCCAGCATTGGAGCAACCGGCTGCTCAATATTGAAGCTGAAAAATGTTCATAAAACTTCAAGGAACTACTGTAGTTAGAAAAGAAAGATCTAAAACTCAACAAGTTAGGAGTAATCAACAGAAAAACGGAAAAAAAAGGTTTAAAATCGGTATGTATCACTAATTATCGACTCAAAACTAAAATTTTCTCCTATCATCCCGGTTGAGAAGTTGTAGCACGTACTATAATAAAAAGAACGACCCCTTCTTTAAGATTTCAGCATCGATAGTTTTCAAAATAGCACCCCTTTTTGGTTACCCATGGCCTTATTGCACGTCGTAGTTACTACACGTTCATTTGTTCGATTATGCAATACATTAACCCATTGAGAAGTACTGTTAAAGTGTTTAACACAACACTATTACGAAACAATTAAACTAAATAATGAACTACTGTGCGTGCAGCAGTCTGTGCTAGACAATGATTTGCATAAAATCGTATTTCAAGCTTACCACCCAGTTTGCTCGAGCGCTCCTTTAAATTGGATGTTATAGTGACCTTCGGTAGCCCGAAAGGGACATGCTAAGAATTTTCTGAAAGGTGGGGATCTATTCTTTCCACCAATCCTAATCGAAATTGTTTGACTTAGACATGGAACCATCATACGGCCATTTAAAGGTGAAGAGGTTATGGTGTAGTGGCAAAAGTGTATGCTGATTTTCAAGTTCAAAGTGGTCTAGTGAGCCGTCTAATGGCCCGAAATGGACATGTTTAAGATTTTCTGAAAGGTGGGGATCTATTCTTTCATCAAGCGTAACAGAAATTGTTTATCTTACATATAAATATAAACATGAACATTACTAGGGCACTATGAAATTGAAACTAGCCGCGACACCAAATACAGCAATACCTTTAAACGGAAGTAGAACAGGCCCTATCTTAGCTAATCAAATTCGGTTAGGACTGATGGAAAGAACAGATCCCCACCTTTCAGAATATAATAAGTATGTCCATTTCGAGCTTTTATAAAGCTCGCAAGAGCATTTTGAAAACGAAAATCACCATACACTTTCGCCACTACGGCATTACTATTTCACCTTTAAATAGGAGTAGCACAGTCCCTATCTAAGCTAAACAACTTTGGTTAGGCTTAATGGAAAAAATAGATCTTCACGTTTCATAAAATCCTAAGTATACCCATTTCGGTCTATTATAAAGCTGGCAAGAGCACTTTGAAAACTAATATCACCATAAGCTTTCGTCACTATCCACATTACACTTCACCTTTAAATTGGTGTACGACAGTCCCTATCTTAGCTAAACAATTTTGGTTAGGATTGATGGAAATAATAGATCCCCACCCTTCAGAATATCCTAAACACGTCCATTTCGATCTATTGGAAGCTAGCAAGAGCATTTTGAAAGCGAAAATCTCCATACACTATCTCCGCTATGCCATTACCTCTTTACCTTTAAATGGGTGTAGGAGCGATCCCTAGCTAAAGCTAAACAATTTTGGTTAGGATTGATGGAAATAATAGATCCCCACCCTTCACAATATCCTAAACATGTCCATTTCGAACTATTGGAAGCTCGCAAGAGTATTTTGAAAACGAAAATAGCCATACGCTATCGCCGGTATGCCATTACCTCTTCACCTTTAAATGGGTGTAGGAGCAATCCCTAGCTAAGCTAAACAATTTTGGTTAAGATTGATGGAAAGTATACATCCCCACCCTTCACAATATCCTAAGCATGTCTATTTCTAGCTATTAAAAAGCTTGTAAGAGCACTTTGAAAACGAAAATCATCAATCGCTATGACCGCTACGCCATTACTTCTTCACCTTTAAATGGGTATAGGACGATCCCTATCTAAGCTAAACAATTTTGCACACTCATGGTTACAGAAAAAAAAAATCGTATGGGGTGGTAAATCACGATTTTAACTTGCTGTCATTGCAGGAGTCACAACGGACTTATGCTCTCTTCAGCAAACTATTCTTTCCCTGGAAAGTTCTTACTTCATATACAGTTTTCTTGTCTTTTCCATCTTTATTTCATTTTGGGTCGAAATAGGCATCTTCCCCACACAGCATACAGTGCTGCTTAAAATGAAATACAGGCAGTTCATGACGAAGCACAGGTACTGTCATAGACTTTTCAAAATGTCCAGGATACGATGCATCTTTAATATTCCTCTCTCTGGTATATTCCCTGCAAAAGTATTCATGGCAACAGCTTCAAACTGCTCACTGACGCCATCTTTCTTCAGCAAACTTGAGTTTATGAGTTTTTTTAAATCCTCTCTCAACCAAAACAGTAGCTTTGCTTGTCAAGGTTGTCACCGCACAACAAGGACATCCCTGTCATTGCATTGGACTTTGAATGGAGCCCGAGCACTTGGCTATCGGTCCTAGCAACACCCCACATTCATTCAACAATGCAATGCGGAGACACTAAGAGATCGCTGTAAGCTACTACTATAAAAGAATTATTATAACACTAGTTAAGGGTTAAAGGGTTTAACGAGCGTTAACCACTCCTGGTCATCTGCCCGAAGTCCTAAGGCCCTATGTCTGCAACAGCCAGATTCCCAGGCGGTCACCCACCCAAGTATCAATCCAGCCCAATGCTGCTTAACTTCGGGGTTCTGACGAGAACCGGTGTTTCCAGCACTGCAAGGCCGCAGACACTAGTTTAGTTTAGTTTAGTTTAGTTTAGTTTAGTTTAGTTTAGTTTAGTTTATTGAGCTTACGCGGTCCTGTACACCATGCGCTCAAGCCTAACCTACTTAATTGCTACTTACTTACTAACACAAGAAAATCAAAGGAAATACAAAGAAGCAAGAAAACATAGAAACCAGCACAAAGCAAAGTGCCAGGGAAGCACCCAGTCACTTATACGGTGCGCAGGCTACAATAGTGATTTGATTTGATTTCCACTGCGTACAAAATTTCGGGATTAACAAGAAGAGCAAGCAACAAAACAGCAAAACGTCATCGAAGCTCGTCATCGCCTACATAGTAAAGCGGCCCGTGGCCCTGCTGAAGGCCAGTGCTCTACGGTAGCATACCCTTCCCTTCTGTACATGCGGGGGAACCCCCAGGATCACGGCCAGGGGATTATCCCCCGGTTCAAGGTTAAAGTGCCGCTGTGCCTCCCAGAGAGGGCAATCACGCAGGAAGTGCAACACCGTCTCATCAGACGTACCACATTTACACACCGGAGAATGAGCCCACCTTAACCGAAAGAGGTGGGCACGTAGCTGAACATGCCCAGTGCGCAGCCTGGAAAGCAGACCTGCGCCATCCCTAGACATCCCACTAGTAGACACTAGTTAAAGGGTTAAAGGGTTTAACGAGCGTTAACCACTCCTGGTCATCTGCCCGAAGCCCTAAGGCCCTGTGTCTGCAACAGCCAGATTCCCAGGTAGACACTAGTTGTCTACTTTCTAAACAATACGGGGTACAATAATAGGGCTATACGTAACTGCAAAAGACGTGGTATTTTGAAATCTATTGTTGCTACACCTTTAAACAAAGGCTAGTTGTTGTTTTTTATGGTACATGGTACAACTTCTAAACGGGATGAAAGGTGAAAATATTAGTTTTGGCGTCTATAATTAGAGCTAAATACCGATTTTAAACCTTTTTTTCGTGTTTTTCTGTTAATTACTCCAAACGAATTGGATTTAAGTGATTTTCATATCAAAGTACATTTGTTCCTTGAAGTTTTATGAACATTTTGCCACGTCAAAATTTAAAATTGGGTCACTGGTCACTGAGATACAGGCATGCACACGTACAGGGTGAATTTTTCCAATATGGCAGCTATTTTCCAAGATGGCGGAGTTTCCCGGTGTCAGAAAACATGGGAGACCACCCTATGTTGTGGAGAGAGTTAATTTCTGTGAAATGTATGAAACTCAAAACTCTTCTAATTTTTTCTGGGTTTAGGCCTTTTTTGGCCTATTTTGCCTGGACTATTATTGCAGTTATTGAGTTTTAAAAACAGAGTTGGAGCAAAGAACATTCCCGTCAACAATGGTTCGGTTAGTAACAATGCAAGTCGTTGTTGTACAAATATGTTCGACGATAGTTCGGCAACAATGCGCTGGCACTGTGGCTTTATTGCTACAATGGGTGATTCACTAAAGCTTCAACTCGTCGTTGTACAAGTATCAGTTACACGATGGCGTTCGGCAACAATGTGGTAAGACTTTCGCTTGGTAAACAGCGAAATTCTTACCACATTGTTGCCGAACGCCATCGTCTAACTGATACCGAGAATTTATAGGGTTTGGAAGGAGAATTTGTAACTCTAAAAGGTCCCTATTGAAATATGTTAGATTCGTCCCTGTTAGTTCCATCCGAGTTTTCAGAGGGCGCCACATGTTCCATCTGGTAATTTTTGCTAATTTTTCAGCCCAAATTTAAATTACAACTAAGCTAGGCTAAAATTAATAATAATGAAATACAAGCTAGTTTCGTTTAGTTTAGTTTAATTTTAGGCTAAAATATGAGCAGAAATTCCCACATAACACATGGCGCCCTCTATAACCTAAGACTGAACTAAAACGAATGTATACAAGACGTTTCAGTATGGAGTCTCGGTCACAAATTCTCCTCCCCAACCCTATTAATTCTTGCTGATACTAATACTACTTTTATAATTTGAAACAAAAGTTTAAATCGATGCAAATTTAATTTGTATTGTGTCTACGCACACTGTCCATTTTCGTATGGTAACGTTAATTTAAAAGGAGTGTTTCTCATATAGTAACGCAGGTGGTGTGAGGGTAAATATTTACCCTCACACCATCTGCGTTACTACATGTGAAACACTCCTTTTAAATTAGCACTACCACACGAAAATGTAGTGAGGGTCTCCTAATGCTGTCATCGCTAGACGCCATTCATAATTATTTTACGTGGGAAGCTCGTTGAGAGGCCTCGCGCTGTTTAAGCATGAAATTATGGGTTAGATTCACTTAAAGTGTAAATTTTAACAACTATACTGCAACTTGAATTCTTTTAAATTTATAATTGGCCCTAACGTGTTATTTCTACATAAACTATCCGTCGTATTTATTTGGACGAGTCATTTTGAGATATCCAGGGTGAACGTTTCTTTGCTTCTTGTGAGATTTATTCGACG
This sequence comes from Lithobius niger, assembly GCA_023313725.1. Taxonomy (NCBI): domain Eukaryota; kingdom Metazoa; phylum Arthropoda; class Chilopoda; order Lithobiomorpha; family Lithobiidae; genus Lithobius; species Lithobius niger. The sequence goes on from JAHWFP010166847.1 coordinate 51,086, forward strand.
TGATTAGGAAGTTCACTTCAGTTTTCACCTCTCATGAGCTTGACTGCTTCAACCGTTTGTTCCATGTAAGTACTTTTGCGTTTTGTCAACTGAGTTATAGAAGAATGAGTTTTTATATGTAACCTTATTTTGATATTGCGCTAAAATTTATACTTGTGCTGAAGTGTCTAACCTTGGACTGACTACTCTTTTCGAGACGAACGAAATCACATACGGCTACTCGTACGCTCGATTGTGTTCTGACCGATCGCAGCGCCACTTCGAAATTCTTGCGGTGCTCAACACAACAGGCGAAGCTTGAAACCAAACATGGAGGCAACAATACCTTCGGAAACTGACAAAATACTCGTGTGTGGGCAACATCCGGAGTTGACGAAAATATCCTGTGTTCGATTCAAACAGAATTCCATTCGTTACAAGAAATGTGAACCACGGAAGAAGATTCAGACTACGCGGCCGCTCGGCACGCTCCAAGAAACACAAAACCATGTGTTAATATACTTAGCTCCACTCATCTCTACAACCCGTTTTAAAATAATGAATGCTGGCTTACAAAAAAATAAAACTTGATCAGCGAGTTCTGATCTGCCTTGAAATTATTTTAATGCCCTAATCTTACTTATGACATATTTTTAAGCGATTAATTTAGTATTCTTATTAACAACTCCCTGTATATGGCCGGTTTTATAGGGCAGTGTTCTGATTTCCCGTTAGCAGTCGCCCAAGCTTTCATTAGATTTAGTTACATCCAAGTCTTAGAAATCATTTGCATGAAAATATTGTGACCGGAAAAAACATGACGTCATCAGTACTTTGCATCTTTGTAGAAAATGCAGTTCGAATCATTACTTATACAGACAATTCTAATGAAATACACACACTCATACTACAGAATTAAGATCATCGAGATTCCCACTATGTGACCCGAAAAAATATGACGTCATCAGTACTGTACCTCTTTGTTGAAAAGACAGTTCGAATCTATATAACTAGACTGTAATGTATGTATGTTTGTTTGTTTGTTTGTGTGTGTGTCGCCAAATCACCGAGATTCCCACTACTAATCTATATAACTTAGATCGTAATATTTGTTTGTTTGTTTGTGTCTGTCATACGAAATTGTCTGTATAAGTAATAATTCGAACTGCGTCTTCAACAAAAGAGGCCCAGTACTGATGACGTCAAAATATTTTCACGAAAAGGGGTTTTGGCCTCTTTGTCTCTTCACCCTTGATCCAACTAAATCTAATGAAATCTTGGGCGACTGCTAATGGGAAATCACAGCATTTAAATGCAAATGTGAAATCACAACAATGCTCCATAAAGCCGGCAATATACTGGGAACTGTCGTAGTTATTACTTATACAGAAAATTCTGTTTGAAACACACAAACAAAAGATTAAATATCGAGATTCCCACTGCATTCCTACTACGGATTTTAATAGTGGGAATCTCAGTAATCTGGTGACACATAAACAAACAAACAAACAACAAACAAATATTACGATCTTCGTTATATAGATTGGTTTTAGTAATGCTAAATCGATGTTTACCGAACGAGCAGGTGGTGGTGCTGCCAGTCTTCTAACAGTATCTGGCGTACGAGCTTTGTGTGGCAACTGTGGTGGTATATGATTCGTCCATCTCGAAGAGAATTGTTAGTCCAAGGTCAAACCGTCATACTTCCTTTGAAGCTGTTTTTCCTTCAAGGTCAAATTAAGTTAATTCTAATTCCAAGTTTATCAATTTATCACGGTTAAGTGACTTTCTAAAGTCCTGCCTCATCAAGCCAATCTACACATTTCTTGATCCTAACATGGTTCAACCAGGTTAACGACCTCCTGCGTTTTGGGGCTTTTTGGGGCACCAGTTAGACCTATGCCCCAATATCGTATCAATAGGGCAATGATTATGTCTTCCTGCCCACGGTTTATGCAAGACAGGAGGTGCAGATACACGATAAGATCTAGATTGGGGTTTGGTTATCATCTCTGTAATGTGTAGTGCAGTGCACCACGGACTGACTTCTGCACTGTGACTGAGGTTGGCACTAATGGCCTAGCTTCCGGCATGCCATTAAGGATCACTCCCCCCATATGCCCCTGTTCCTGACAAACCAGTAAACCGTCAAAGAGTTTTTCTCGCCCTTGGGCTGCTGCTGTTGTTCTGTCTCCTGCATAAGCACTGGCTTTCTACGCATCTGCTGCTCTTTTGGGGCAGTATTTGAAGTTCCATTCCTACTCTGGGTTGAGTACTTGCCGGCTCGGAACCCTTTCTGGTCGAGTGTTGCTACACTCATTGGCTGCATATTCCCTAAAAACGTAGGTGTCATACCCATGCTGGCTGGCACGAAGCACCGCTTCTGTTCCTCGTAGGATGGCTCCCCTTCACTGCTTTTCTCTCAGTGATACGTGGATCATGGTCTCCTCATCCCAATCTTGGCTCTAAAGATGGGGATGGGTCGGTTTGTAAGTTATCTCTTGAGATAAGAACTTGTTCACCTCTGTGCCTTCCCTCACCCACCCCCGTAGGAACTCAAACCTGTGCCCCAGAGAACGGTGCTGCCTGTAGTCTGGGTGCATGTTAGCCGAGATGTACCGATTCTTTTCAGATTCAGGTACATCCGTCCACAAGCAGGCACTGTACCCATACACTGCCTGGGTATAACTCGAGAAAGGTTCGTCATAGGCTTGAGACCTATTCTTGACTTCACGCTTTAAATCATCCTCATAATTTGGGCTGTCAAGTTTCAAATCAAATTCGGACACAAACGTGTCCCAGTCCCAAAAGAGTCCCAGAAAATGCGTCCATCGCTCTGCCCCAACTTTTAGGGCGAGTGGAATGATAGTTTTAATTTTGTACATTTGTAACAAGTTTAAGGTTCTACTGTATTTTGACAGTGCCTCCGAAAACTCTGCTGGTAACTTTTCGTCTCCATGCCCAGTGTAAGTAGGAATGGCTATTTTGGCTGGCTTCACACCGACTTCTTGATTAGGATCCTTGTGTAGCCTGTTCCCTGAAAAGTCACGTCTACAGTCCCGGTTTCTATCCCTGGTCGCATAGTCTGGGCCAGTCCAACTCTGTTTCCACTCTCAGTCCTTCTAACCCCTGCTTGGAGGCAGATTGCTTTCATGGTGAGGTTGTCTATGCCTCTCTATGTCTACATCCGGCTCCTGATCAAGCGGCTGCCTCCACTTAAATGGCCACCGCAAGTTCTTCTATCCACTAGGTCCGTGTTGGCTCGTGGATAACGAGAACAAGGATGCCATGACGTCTCACCCGCTTCAACAGTAAGTATTTGGCGTCTGTTGGAGGCGAATGGTGTGGCGTGTAACGGCTGAACATTCTCGTACGGATGTTCAACGCTACGAGGCAGATTCAACGCTACGAGGCAGGCATTGGGCAGATTCCTGCCAACTTCAGAACTCAGTGGAGGTTTAATTTACCTGTTGCCCTTGATAGCCTCGGAGGAGATAGACTTCTCTCAAAATCTTGTCCAAGAATGCCTCTATCTATCTCCCAAGAATCGTTCAGATCTTCTCGAGTTCCCTGACTGTGGCCAGTATTTCTACTTTTCTCAGTTCTAACCTATATTCGTGCATTACCCAAGTCGAAGTTTTGCACTACTGGATGCTGTGGAACCAGTGGCGTAATAGCGTTGTTGTCAGTCATTTTTGTATGACTATAATTTTCGCTATAGTGTGAAAAAAAAATGTTTCGTTCCTGCACAGCCTGTTACCCCTGACTTTGCTGGGTCTCTTTCCTGCTAAACGGGGTCTGGCTAAACGGGGTCTGGAAAGGGGTAAAAGCCAGATCGCCTTTGCGATTGACCCTCGGGACCTATGTCCTGTGGTTTCGCAGGATGTTTGCGGGGAATGAGGACTTGAGTAGTTCAATGGTACTACCAGGCGTCTCCTGTGTGATCTGCATCCCACAACAGCTTGAATTGCCTCTCTCACAAGGATGCTGGCTTGACCTCCAGGATACGTACACGGCATGTTCAACTACGGTTTCACATGTATCGCCTTGGGTGGGTGCGTTGGTGATTGTGTAATTGTGGAGACGGCGAAGAAACAGTTTATGACTTCCTGTTTGGGTGCCCGCCCGGGGGGGGGGGGGGAGGCAGCGGCGTTTATGACACATAATGGGATTGACCCCTTGTTGGCGGCTCTTGGAGTTGCACCTCATGTTGCGTCTGGTGTTTGCGGCCTCAGGAGGACCATATGCTACTGTAAGACAAACTAAGCGGTTTATTGCGTAGGCCTGACCCCTGCCCCAGTCTTCTCTCTCCTCTCTCTAGTTGGCCGGCCTCTTTGCATTAGGCTGCTTGGGTGCATTCTGGCGATTCTGTATTTTGGTACGTTTGTCACATTTGGGAAAGATAGACGCTTGCTATGGCCCCCTGGTTTTGTGGGTGCTGACGTTTCCCGGTGGTCTTGGATTAGGTTCCTGGTGTAGAATATGGTTTCTGAAGGTTTTTGGTTTAGCTGTCACGTTGGAGCCCATGATACTTGTGTTAATTGTTAGTTAGTATACATCGGTTAAGTTGTGTAAGAGTGAGAGCGACCGTTTAGGCTCACTACAAACAACAACAAACATTGTTGGATTGTTAGTTATTCCATTGTTGTTGTTTTTTCTCATCAGTGTCTTTACGGTTAAGACTGCACGGCAAACGATTTTGCAACAATGCATTGTAAAAAAACTGGATTTAAACCGCTACCTCGGATTCCAACAGAAAACGAAAGTTGAGCAAGTGCACCCAACGCCAAACAATGCGAGTGAGGGGTGGACGAACTTACGATAATCTTGGACATGCTACATCAGCTTGTATTGGTCCATATTGGCTCAATTTTTCTAATGCAAAGATAACTGAAAGAAGTGAATTTCTACAGTTCTGTTACTTGTGTTGTTCACAGCTATGGTTTTTCACGTAATTAGCGAAGAAGTTTGCATAAAAGAGGTGTCACAATTTTCTGATGATTTTGTTAACAAGTTAGACGTAATTACCTGAAATAGAAAAATATTAGTAAGTCAAGATCTTCACCATTTAAGAGGAAAACCATTGCCAGGAACGTAAGGCATTATAAATTCTTCTTTTAAAGTGTTCGCGGCCTATCTTGAGTTCGCCCCCCAACGAACACAGATAATCGATTGTATGTTTTCGGTAGCAGAGTGCCTTGTTGATATCCTAGATAGTTCTCAAAAAACAATGGCGGCCGTCGACTATTGCGCCCCACTCCCTCCAGGAAAATGTAGCCGTTCATAAAATATTCTGCAGGACTCAAGATACGCTGCAAATTCAATAATTACATTTGAACGAAAAATGTTGAACCAACTTGCACCAATAGAACCCGGATATATTTCATCTATAATTTTATTGCAATATGAAGTGCTCCCCTCCCCTCCACTTTCGAAGACGTGGGGGTGGGGCGCAATGGTGTGTTGGTACAAGCGTATCGTGTTTGAGTGCAAGAGTACGAACGATTTTATAGGAGGTGCGGGAGAGTGTCACACCCCTCGAATGCTTGGTTGGCAAAGTTTTATAAGAATTTGAGTTTACTTGACAGAAATCTAATTAGTCATGCCACGGGGCCAAATTGATACACTTTTATATTACATTTCCCAATAACAAGATTTAAGTGGAGCATATTGGCCTTGTAGTTATATACTGAAGAACAACACCTCATCAATAGGTGTCACTCACGTGCAAGGCTGAAGCTATGTTGCTTTCTTGTTGATTCGTGTACCACTAACTACGTTTAGCATCCGCCTCGTTGCTTTATAATGAGAACAATGTTAAATGGGGGAAATATGTAGGTTGCAGGCATGAGCAAAGAGTCGGCAGATTTTACCAAATTCAATAAGTTGGCAAATCTGGTTCACACTCCATCAAATGTCAGCCTTCCCGACGTCCCTGCACGGAGGTAGATTAAACCGTAGATTGAGCGAGCACACGCCTGGAATTTCATTCTTCATATAGTCTATTGTGTGCGCGGCGTATCTTGAGCCCTGGAAGTATTTTGTGATCGGCTACGTCTTCCTGGAGGGGGCGGTATTAATCGACGGCCGCCATTGTGTTTGTAACCTTCTTGGATATCAACAAGGCACCCTGCTGCCAAAAACGTACAATCGATTGCCTGTGTTCGTTCTGCGGCGAAATCAAGATATGCCGCGCGCACTTTAGCATATATGCCCCTCCCAATCCATCGACAGTTTCTGAATGCATACTGTCAGAGGTTTCACTGCCAGATATGAGCTCGCATGATATACAGTTCATTCAGGTTGCATGCACTCGATCATACGAAACTTGCTTGTGCGTTCAATGTAAGCACACTCGTACCACGCAGCCGGCACGGTCACCCAAACGTATTTGAACGTCTCACTGGTACAAATAACAAATTTTCCACACGTAGATTTGCATTCAGCAGTACAGCTCGCCCCAGGATTGAATTTCCTTATTTTTGCAGCAACGGATTGATTATTAGGGATGGGATGGCTGTGCTCATTCTCAGTCCCTCGAAATGCCTAGCCTAACGACCATAAATATGAACAGCAGCACCGTATTAATCCAATAGTTCGACCATCATGGCAAAATTATGGCAATTTACAGGCCTATATCTCTACTGCATGTGTGCAAACACTGTCACGCCACAGACAGAAGGAAAGGAAGACATAGCTTCTCCCATTAGGAGCATATTTGCCATGTTGTGATTGTGCCATATAAACACTACGCCATCATATAGGCCTGAGGCACCCTGTATGTGTGAACTTTCGTGTCTATGGAGGAAGGGTAGAAGCAGAAAACTGAGAGATGATACTATGGTGCCACAATGATGCAGGGGTGAAAGATGAATACAATTTCAGAGATTAAAAAAAATTTTACTGTCTCCTTCAGGTACAGTAACGTTTTTTAAATCTCTGAAATGGTATTCATCTCTCGCCCCTGCATCATTGTTGTGCCATAGTATCATTGCTCAGTTTTCTACTTCTATCCTTCCTCCATACACCCACAAACGTGCACACATACAGGGTTCCTCAGGTCTATATGATGGTGTAGTGTTTATATGGCACAATCACAACATGACTAAAATGCTCCTAATGGGATAAGCTAGGTCTTCCACAACAGGACGACGCACAGCAACACTACCACGTCACAGATATATCTTGCCACAGGTTCGTTAGTGACTTTAAGTGACATTCCTTCTGTCTGTGACGTGACACTGTTTGCACACATGCAGTAGACATATAGGCCTGCAAGGCCTAAAAAACTTGGCAAAGACTTCTGAAGCAACCGGTGTACGAACGGAAAAATGTAACAAACAGATTCGGTGTCGTTATGGTATTTACATTATTGTATGGTGCCTCAAACAATAAGTGTTGTTATAAGTGTTTACTGTTTGTCACAAAAAGACTAACACAACAAGCACCATTTGTGCCTTTCGCAGAAATAACACAACAAATTTTATTGCAACAATATTCTCCGCGTCACAGCATAACACCACAATGTCCCTGACTCGATTCCACATTTGCCACACATTTTATTCATGAAAATAGGCCTAACACTATATTGACACTAAGTTATCATAAGGAGAAGGATGGTTGTATAGCGTAGTCTATATCAATAGAAACTTTTTGGATCGCCTACTTTTGTGATATTATTGTACATCTACGGAATTGTACTTTCTCGACCGACTGCTTGAATACAAGGTGTAGCCATGAGCAAAAATGTATGGAAGATTATTCCGATATTTCAGACAAAAATCTGTCCAACTTTGTGTGTAAAGCACTGAGCAATCTCTTGGCATAATTACGCAAAGTTCATTTCATCCATTTGGTATGGAATGCAAATGGAATTCACATAATTCATGTGTGAATGACTTCATCGTTTGTGCAAAACGAATTTTTGTGCAGTTAACGTACATGAATATTGATGTTAATGTTGAAACTTAAAATATGTCTTTGCTAAGCCTGTGTTGTTTAAAATTGTAGCATTTTTAGTATTAGGTGTAGATGGTATGCATGAATATCATACTACATCAGGTTTAAGCACTTCTCCAAATTCTCCAAAATTTAACGCTATGACCTAAACTTTACTGTAGATGCACTGTTAGTTCAACTGTTACATCACTGCTCGTAAGAAAGTAGCGATGTTAACATAACTACGTTCAGTTATTATCACCTCACTGGACATCAGTTCCGGGAAGCCTTCCAAACTTAACATCAGTTAACCACACTTCTCAGCCAGCAACTTGACAAAAATTGGTAGTATCACCTTTTACCCCAAAACCATGTCGCACTTTGCATCATTGCTTGTGTAGCACATTCCTTCGGACTCGTGCGTGAAGATAAAATGATCCTAGCTCACCCGTAGGTCACAGCCCGCCGCTGCATGGGTATGATGACGAGAAACGAGACGGAGGAAATAAAAGTCACTAAGAAGAAGATCCAGAAAAAGAATCGGTCAAGGACGACAGCAATTTGCCGCCACTCATTGACGATTCGTATGTTGTGGTCCTCCTTCTCCTGCTTATTTAACAAATAACGCAGCGTCTTGTAGATCTCGTCCTGAAGACCGCTACCGGAGGATGGTGGACGCGGAGACTTGGCCTTGTGGGAAGGGTGATTGGGAGCGTAGTCACCCATGCCAGTCAAATTGCTTACTGATTCTGTGGAGGAGTATTCGGGTGCCTCCTGTAAAGGAAAAGGTGAAGTTAGTAAAAAGGTAAAGAACTGGTAAAATTTACTAGCATTGCTTACGCTTGAAAACTGGTAGTTGTTAGTGCTGGTAGGAGGTAGTAGTGTGGTCAAGAATTAGCTGTGAGTAAAGGATTAGCATAGACTCCTTACTGAACCGGAGAGTTAACAAGTTTGGTTTACACACAGTTGCTATTACAATGGTAATATCACTGATACCTGACCATGTTATTATCTGGTTTTCTTTTTTTCTTCCATAGTCCCGCCATCTTGTTTTTACTGCAACGTGGCATTCCCATTGCACATAACGCTTGAACGCAGTTTAAGTTTAAATAATTTTTCTCAATTACTCATTGTATTCCCAAGCTGGTAACAACACCTCACGCAAGGACCTCGTTATGAAATTAGCTAGTATTTTAGGAGGCCAATTCCTCAGATAATTGGAACCGGCACTGACATTTGATAGCCAAATTTTCGCACCACAGAAATAGTATTGGAGAGTGTTTTATGACACGGTTTTATGATCAGCGCTCGTTGCGAATACCTGAGGAGTAAGCCTCTTTAAATTCTTGACTTTTTCGTTCAGTTTAGAAATGATCAAATTTAAACTAGGCTCTTGTGTGGTATTACCTGTGATAAAACCACTAAAACAATTGGCTGTGCTATTTATCTTTCGTACATTCGATTCTGATAAGAGAACAGCTAAAAATTACCGAAATGTTAGTAATATTTTGATTAATATTACTAAAGTTTTGCTAACTAACGTGTGATAAATATTACAACGACATGGAACTATGATGTTCCATATGTCATAGTCTGGTTGACACTTGCCCTGGACGCCGAAATATTTTTAAATATTCTTTACTAATAAATTTCGTTTAATTCATCGCCACATGGATGTACGTATTTTGTTTGTATGTTGTTTCAACTTCCTCTCGTTATTATTGTGTTTCAACTTATACCTAAGACTCTTTCGGAAGGAAGTTTGAAACACCAAAACATTAAACATTTAAATGCGGCTACACCAGAAGACAGGCCACTGAGCGTTAAACGGGAAGAGAGAGTCAAACCTCAATTATTGAGGAGTTTACCATTAACTGTGGTACTTTATATTAAATTATTATTAACTGAGCAAAAAACGGCTTCGCCGTTTAAAAAAAAAAACATTAGAGCTCGTATCCCCATACACACAGCCGTCAAGGTACACGAATAAAAATGGATTAGAGTTCACTCGAACGCAACGAACTATAATTTGAACTCCAATACCAGGAATCAAGGACTGTTTTTGATCAATGGTTATGTCAGAAAGAAATATTTGAAAGGTTTAATATTTCGGTGTTCGGTGTTTGCGGTGCTTTGTGGGCGTTTTGCTGTTTATGGCGTTATTTTGTGTGTGTTTGTGGGTTTACGTTTTGCGAATTGGAGTTCAAATTATAGTTCGTTGCGTTCGAGTGAGCTCTAATTTATTTTTATTCATGTACCTTGACGGCTGTGAGTTAGGGGATACGAGCTCTAATGTTTTTTTCTAACGGCGAAGCCGTTTTTTACTCAGTTAATTTGTTGGTTTTTTTCGCTTCCTTTTTATTGTAATTGCTACGGTCTGGTCTATCATGTGTCCACTGTCCACCGATTTTTGTTTTCGAAAAACGGAAGATTAGAAATGCAACTTATGTTCAGGTTCCGCCCAAGGTTTGTCCCATGATTATTATTTGATGGCAATACATTAGCGTGTGTCTACATTTAACATGCGTCATCTCGATGAGTAGTTGATACTGGATACCCCAGTATCATGGCCAACAATCGCGGAAACAATTCAACTGGCTTCCCGAAGCCCGCATTGAAAAAATAAATAAGTCACTTAGTCATGTCAGCCGTCCAATTTTGAGCCTCAAATTTAAGACTTCGCACCCTATGGTTTAAAACTTGCAGATTTAAGGAAAACCAACACCATTTAATTTTGGTTCTCCACAACTAGCTAGCTAACTGAAACCACGACAGTTTACTTTCCCGACCCCCAACCATTGTTGCAACTTGTTCGAGCGAGCAACCTCAGTGGTTGGTCGTGTGCTTCCACGTCCGTTGGTCTCTGCGGGCAGTTTTGGTTCGTGGGTTACCCGTTGGATGGGGGAGGATCGTGGGTTTAGCAAGAACGGTCGTGTCAGGGGTAGAAACATGGGTAAGTTTCACCGAGGGAGGGCCCTAAAACCTCCATGGTGGACAGCAGCTTGTAGAAAAGCAGTGTGTGACCGGAGGAGGGCATGGCAGCGCTTTCGGCGTCACTCCTCGGAGGAGAGGTGGTTTGTGTTCGTTGGGGTCTCTGCTGAAACACGTTGGGGAGGGGGAAACCAAGGACACAGGTCACCAGTTATAGACCCATTGCTCTGCTTTCTTGTGTGAGAAAGCTTTATGAACGGGTGTTAGTTGGGAGGCTAAATAAGGTACTGGAGGGGTCGGGTGGTTTCTACCCGGCCCAGTTTGGTTTTCGAAAACTGAGGGGTGCGCAGGATGCCATGTTCTTTCTGGAGGCAGGGATCCGGGAAGCGTGAGTGGACAACCGGATAGCTGTGGTTGCTTTCCTTGATATTAAGGCAGCATACGACATGTTGGACATCGCGTGGGTTAAGCCGGCTCTGCAGTCAATGGGGGTTAGT
>JAHWFP010166847.1:74527-98084 GCA_023313725.1 Lithobius niger
TCCTATTCGGTGCATGCGTATGCTCTACTAGAAGTATCTCTCAAGCGTGTCCTTTTCCTCCTTCCCTCCTCTGCTCCTATTCGGTGCGTGCCTATGCACTACTAGAAGCATCTCTCAAGCTTGTCCTTCTCCTCCACTTCGGTGCATGCTTGCAGTGTTGCACTACTAGAAGTATCTCCCAAACCAAGGCTAGTCTTTCTCCTTTTCCCTTTCCCACTCCAACCCAAACCAAGGCTAGTTTTGCAAATGTGAAAATGGGGTTGTACTTCCCTGTGCCCTGCTGTTTAAAAATGTTAACCCAAATATGTTAGGTTTTTCTTATCATAATGGTCCAAGTTAGGACCAGAAACAGAGCCATAGTGTAACTGTGTATACTGATGTACACTTCGATTTCTTTTAATATCACTAAAAAAAGTTAAGAATTACACTTAATTCAGTTTGGATGTTCAGTGAATATGCTTTACTTGAGGTATTTTGGACGTAGAGTACGTCAGTTTGGATGTGTTTCATGTTCGACATGTCCTGTTTCCCCCCTGACATGCCATCAAAAACTGACTGCGCGTTTATAGTCCATACCTTTAAACATTAGGCACAGTTCAGTGAAGACACCTCTTCAGGTGTTTTAGACGTCCAAAGTGACAGCCTTCATTTTTACGTATTTCAGAGTACCCACTGACCATCCCTTTAAAAACCGACTGCCTTTGCAGCATATGGCTTTACACATTAGGCTCAGTTCACTAAAGACATTACTTCAGGTTATTTAGATGTACGTTAGTCTGAACGTACTTCACTTTCGACGTACTTTAGTGTACCCACCAAACACGCCTTTAAACACTGACCATGTTCAGTGAAAACTTTACTTAGGGATTTTAGACGTACGTCAGTTTTGACATCTTTCATTCTTCAGTTACTTCAGGTGTATCCGAGTTTGGTCGTTCTTCATTTTCGACGTTGTTCCGAGTATCACTGACCAGACCTTTAAACATTGACTATGCATTTACAACATATGCTTTTAAACACTAGAAAACAGGCTTTGGGCATATTGTAGGCGGAGCGAACAGACATTTATTTCAAATTTATATTTAGTGTTTATTTTAATGACTGTACCATGTGTGTTAATGCTTCTTAAAACTCTAGGAGAAATGCTCATTCGGTTAAGTTTTGGGCTATTTGCCTTTTGGTGTTAGGCACTGTTGTTATTAGCAGGCCTTTGTCTTATTTTAGCTTCTTTTTTAAATAGGCCAAAGCTGTCTTATTTATAATTTATTAATATTATATTAACAGGCTTTCGTTTGCTCCATCATTTAGTGTCTGTTTAGCTTCTTTCCACATCTGACACTAAATTAATACAGATGCAAACCTATTTACGTTGCCTTTTGGATTTATATGTCAGACTGCTGAGCACGGAATCGAACCCACGACCTTTGGAACCAGAGACCGAGGTCTCTTCCAAAGGTCGTGGGTTCGATTCCCCGCTCAGGCAGTCTGTCATATAAGTCCACAAGGCAACGTAAATAGGTTTGCTTCTGTATTAATTTGACTCGAGCCTTCCGCTTTCAGTCCTGTGTTCCGACACTAAAGATGTGAGCCATCGCCGCCGATAAAAATATAACGGCACGTTTGTGATGGCTGGTTGGGCTGGCGCCGCTAATAATTCTGTCATTGTTTACAACAATAATTACTGCCGCGCAAAGTGCCTTCCCTAAATTACAAAATCTTAATAATAAAGCATTTAACTGTAAGCCAAACATTCATCTGAGCGATAGTTTTTAACAATAATAAAAAAATTCAGCAGGTTGGCAATGCTGCCGCTGGTCTTACACTAGTCTTGACAACGCCACCAACGAAAATATTGATGTGCACACCTCTATCACGCACGGCGACAGCGATCTTAAAAACACATTATAATCCATCAGTAACGATCACAATATTCTAGGTCAAAAAGTGTTAGGTCTTAGACCTACTTTAGCCTTTAGGCCTAATTTGTAGCTTTTAGGCCTAATATTTAGTCGTCAATTTTATTTCGTAAGTAGCAGCTGCGTTTGAGATTACGCCTATTCAATAATGCACCACGGTTCGAGTCCACACGTTGCCGTGGCAACGAGGGATATTTAAACTATTAGATGCAGACATTATTGTTGTTTCGTGCTGTGTTTAAATACGTCGTCCGATGTATAGTTCGTTTTATATGTATAGCTTCGCCGTGATTCGACGATTTCGGTTTCATATTCGGGATTCCCATCGCTAGTGTAAATACCATTTTCGTTGCCATGCCAAGCATTCGTTTTTTCAAATGATGCTAAGGTGTATCGTACCGGAATCCTTTGTTTTTTATGTTTGCGTTTCTTCCTGTAGTGGTTGAATGCAAGGGCCAACCCTTATAATTACTGCAGTTTTGACCTTAAAAAAAATGCAGTTCTAAAGTGCAATTTTATGGAACACAAACTGCAGTTTAAATTACTGCCGTTTATCAACAAAACTGCAGTTTTCCAAAACTGTAGTAATTAAGAACTGCAGTTTGTGTTCCATAAAATTGCACTTTATGAAATTGCAGTTCTGCATAAAAACTGCACTTTATGAAATTGCAGTTATGCATAAAAACTGCACTTTATGAAATTGCACTTCTGCATAAAAACTGCACTTTATGTAACTGCAGTTCTGCATAAAAACTGCACTTTATAAAACTGCAGTTCTGCATAAAAACTGCACTTTATGAAACTGCAGTTCTGCATAAAAACTGCAGTAAATTAACAAAAATGCAATTCACAGAATGACAGTTACTGTGGAACTTATTTTTATTCAGCAATCTAATTCGTATTAGTTTAGGGTATTACCTTATACATACGGCCCATTTCACTTACCTTACTGATACTAGCTACTCATTATGGTTTACTTACAAGGTTGTCATCTATGAATCAACCTTATATACCTACTAACTCGTTAAAGTTAATATGTATGGTTGTAGTATTTGTATTTTAATTATAACTGCTAAAATAAAGCAGTGCTGATCTTCATTTTAAACAATCAATTGGCCTCTTTTGTTTTAAACTTTGCGAACTCCATTACATTTAATTAAAACTTCATCATAATTTAGGAAGTGTTTAAAACTTTTAATGTAGTTTTATGTAGGAACTGCAGTTCGAATCAACAGAAAACTGAATTTAAAAAAATACTTTAAATACTTTTTAATTATTATCATCAAAAAGTATTCAAAACTACGGTAATCTTAAAATTCAGTCGTCTGCAGTTTGGAACTAAATTTTCTGTGTAAAACTACAGTTTACTAACAGTTAAAAGTTTTAAGTTGCGTCTGGTCTTGAAGTAGCTAAATCTAAATGATTAATAAATCCAGTGATCTGAGACAAGGTTATTCATAAGCTACATAGCCAGTTACCTACCTTAACATAAACAATCAGTTCATTAAATCAGTTAAAGAATTGTAATTATTAGCATTAAAAACTATTTATAAGTATCTTTAAAACTCAGTTGCCTGTGGTTTGGAATTGCAGTTTCTGTGTAAAACTGGAGTTTACTAGCGGTTGGAAAAGCTATTCGCTCATTAAAACGTCATTCGAAATCGGCCCTTGTAGATTACAATGGTACATCTGCTTTAAAAAAATGTGATGTTGAATTGTAGTTTTAAATAGGCATTTAGAGGGTTGGAAGAGGATTTAGGGTACATGCAATCTTGGTCAGCAACTGTTTTCCAAAGTCGATTAGTAGAACCTCATAAAAGTGATGGTGAGGCAGGGACTACTGCAGCCTGAATGGTAAAATTGAAAAATGTGTTAAATATGCTCCTTCGTATAGTTTCTTCTCTTTATAACTGAAGTTGCCATTCACAATAACCTCATTTAAAACCAGTAACTGTATTAAACTGCATTTCCAGTCTATAATCGCAACTGAAAACTACAGTTTAACTTGTAAGTGCTGTCACAATCTACAAGAATTGCAGCAGTAGAACATTGTCAATGTCATTATTTATATCCGTCGACGTTGGATAGTCTTGAATATAGGATTCTGATTCAGAAACTGCACTTCTGGAATGAATCTGCAGATCCAGTATACAAGAACTACACTTGAAAACTGTAGTTTTAACAAAAACTTCACGTATGTTCTAATGGAACTGCAGTTCCAGTCTATAAGACGTTTTCCACACAAACTGCAGTTGTGTAGTGAATTGCAGTTGCAATGTACGAGAACTGCAGCTGATTACTGCACTCTGACACAGAATGCAGTCCTGTCACAGAACTGCAGTTCCAGTCTACGAGAAATGCACTTTAAAACTGCAGTTCTGTAATGAAACTATAGTTCCGGTCTACAAGAGCAGTAGTCTACATGAACTAGAGATGAAAATTGCACTTCGTCACTTGAAGACTGCAGTTTACATAAAAACTGCAGTTCTTTAATGGAACTGTATAATTTACACACAAAATGCAGTTAAAATCTATGAGAGCTGCAGCTGAAAACTGCACTCTCTCACAGAAACGCACTTTAAAACTGCAGTTTCCACAAAAACTGCAGTTCTGTAAAAAAAACTGTAGTTGAACCTACAAGAACATTGGTTAAAAACTCCAGTTGATCACAGAAACTGCAGTTGTGTAGTGGCACTGTAGTTAGTCTACAAGAACTGCAATTGAAAAGGGCACTTCGTCACTGAAACTGCAGTTCGTCATAGAACTGCAGTTAAAATTCTTAAGTACTGCACTTGAAGACTGCAGTTTACACAAAAACTGCAGTTCCGTAATGGAATTGCAGTTCCAATTTATAAGAACTTCAGTTGAAAACTGCAGTTTTCTACACAAATTCCACTTCCTCATAGAAACTGCAGTTCTCGCATAGAACTGCAGTTACCATTTTCAAGTACTGCACATAATAACTGCAGTTTACACAAAACTGCAGTTATGTAATAGAACTGCAGTTCCAGTCTATAAGAACTTCAGTTGAAAACTGCAGTTTTTCACACAAACTGCAGTTGTCTAGTGAAACTGTAGTTACAATCTACAAGAACTGCAGTTGAAAATTGCACTTTGTCTCAGAAACTGCAGTTCTCTCATAGAACTGCAGTAAAAATTTTCAAGTATTGCACTTGAAAACTGCAGTTAGTCACAGAAACTGTAGTTGTGCAGTGGAACTGCATCTACAATAACTGCAGTTGAAAACTACTCTTTGTTACTGAAACTGCAGTTCCATAAGAGAACTACAGTTAAAAGAGTAAAAACTGCAGTATTTTTTTTGTAAGGGAAATGGTATTATTTCATTGAATTACGTCGAAAAAGGTTATCAACTAAAAAGAATAAACGAAAATTTAATTTTCCGTGTTTTTTTAAGTTCACTTGACTACCACCAGCAAGGTGTATGCGTCGTCGGAATTCCTTAACTATCCACGATTCCAAATTTACAATGGTGAGTGTTAGAAATAAATTCGAAAATTTGTTATTTCTCCCGGAATAATTGTTCGATTTACGTCAAATTGTGGCTTAGCAATACTGTTTGGGGTATCAAACGTTGTACCAAATTTCATTCCAATCCGATCTTTCGTTTGGGCTGCACCCAGACTAAAAATGTGCAACCAACGGGCCAACCAACCAACCAACCAACATTTTGCAATTTGGTGTCCGTTATAGGCTACGCTTCGCTCCGCCAGTTAGGCGCAGTTCAGAGAAGATGCTACTTCAGGTGTTTTAGACGTCCGTCCGTTTGGACGTCTTTCATTTTCGACGTACTTCAATGTACTTCCTGATCATTCCTTTAAACACTCACTATGCCTTTACAGTTCACGCCTTTAAACATTAGGTGCAGTTCAGTGAAGGTGCTACTGCAAGTGTTTTAGACATACGTCAGCTTAGACGTCCTTCAAATTTGATGTACTCAGTGTACCCACTACCTTCCCTTTAAACACTGGCTACAAGTGTTTTAGATATATGTCAGCTTAGACGGTCCTTCAGATTTGATGTACTCAGTGTACCCACTACCTTCGCCGCACTGCACTGACTGCACCTTTACAGTTCACGCCTTTAAACATTAGATGCAGTTCAGTGAAGACGATTTTTCAGACATACGTCAGTCCCCACTGGTTAATCCTTGCTGGTGAGCAATAAGAACGTAAAATGATATTTGCAGAAGAACGTTGTTAACCGTTATGTAGAATTACAATTTATTATTCAAACTGCTTTGTGTTTAGATAACCACATGTTAAATCTTAAAGAGGCAACATAAATGTAGCATCCTCTTTCAAGACAGAACCCATATTTGCTATACACATCGCCTAACTTTTCTCTGTTTGACATTGATGTAAGGAATCAGAACAAAAGATGCCATTTCCGAAGCTCTAAAACAAGTAAACTACCCACAAGACAAAATAAAGGAAACTTTGTCTTGGTTAAATTGTCTTCATCTCATGGTCTGAAGTGAAATCAGTTCTCTGTTAAGCTTTAAATTCTGTTCCAAAATACCAAGAAGATGTTGGAAAGGGTTAACTTTTTTTTTCCTTTTCTGCACGACGATCCGGTCGGTTGGCGCTGTGCCAGGGCGGAAACGAGTGTTTAAATTACTCCGGCTTCTCCATATCCAATATCCCGCGATTCAATATCTTCAAAAGATAATAAAGGACGTGATTTATTAAGACGCACCCACGAAGTTTCCGAGAGGCACCCACGCAAGATATGCAACGTGCAGGACCTTAACCATGATGCCGAGATGGAAGTAAGTGGTTAAGCATAAACAATACACGAGGGTTGGTTAATAAATCACGTTCTGGAAGGTTTCCGAGACGGTCGATCTCTTATGCTGTACTGTGATATTTTGTGATTAGTTTACATCATGGAAGTTTATCAAGGATGGTTTATAGTGAATAAGTAAACTTAGTAAATATACTTAATCATTATTAGTGTGTTTTACAAATGATTACATTTGAAAACGTTTTGGGAAGTGACAGCCTTTTCTTTGTCAGTGTCTGCCGTACAACGTGAATTTAGTAAAACGTGCGCTAATCTGATGTAACAATTAGGGCGCGTTGACGCAACAACCCGCCTTTGCATTCTCGCAGCTAGAAGTCAGAAATTATCTGAACCTAGTATCGTACCCGGCTTCGCCCGGGGTATTGTTTGACACGTGGTTGTTTCCCAGTATTTGCTCGGTGCTGCCTGATCGTTCACTGCAACAGTCAATTTTTCTTTCTGTAAAACTCCCCCTTTCTGTCAATCCTCTTCCTCTGCAAAGCAACATCGTAATCAAATAGTGGCTGTAACATAAGCACTGCCCCACCAACGGGCATTCCCCGTTCAGGCCCCTCCCCACTCCCAGTAGCGTGCGAAAAATAACTATCCTTCGTATATGACGTCATTTAAGACATGCCTTTGCGATGACCGCACAAAGCAAATTGTTAGTCGGGGCAACAATGTGCCAATTTCAACTTCTTTTCAGGACAACAACGTCCCAGTTTCAACTTCATGGCAAAGAATTGACACACTCCCACGTTTTCATTGTTCCCCTTCCGGGGGTCGTTGCGGTTGCTTCATTTCTGCTATGAGACTTTGGTTTATAATGTAAGATTAAAACATGGTAGCGGTTTTAGCTCTTCCATCTCGCAACGAAACGAGTGAACAATTGAGTTTAGAAGTGAGTGAGAAAATTGTTTCGGCAGGAGGAATTATTTATCTCACTGTCACGAATTATACGAATGCAAACATTTGCTCAAACGATGTCGGATTTAGCGCATCCGGGAAGCGTTGTTACCGTGGCAACGACACCTTTGCCATCGCGATTTAATTTCAGTTGCGAGAAATCAAAGACGAGTCGTCATTTAAACATGCCCTCAAAGCCTTTTGCGTAGTTGGATTTGTTAAAAGAGTAACGTTTTGATGCTTTTTTTAGTCACATCAAATGATGCAAATAAAGTCACATCATTTAGTAGATGATTTCCTCGTAATCAGTTTCAATTCTTTTTTTTAAATTTGATGGCTCATCAGGTCATTGTTTGTATTTGCTTGTCAGTCTTCTAAGGTTTGTTATTTTCATACGAGTATTTTCATAAGTGTGGCTGTGAACATTTCGTGAGTTGAAAATCATACGGCACAAAATGTTGTTTATTAATTTTGAGCGCACTTCTGCTCTTCCATGCATTGTGTTACTAATTTGTTGACTCTTTTCCCACAACCCAGCGGAGCAAGTAAGACAGAGACTGCCAACCAAAGCTATAAAGAACCAATGTCACATCACGTTGTGATTATTCTTAACTCCATGAAGCACTCACAGCAGTGTCGCCAGATCCGCAGATAAGTCTGCATAACTACAGACTTTCACGAATTTTTCAGGTAAAAAGACTTTTTACTCGAATTCATTAAAGAGCAATGACATGCATGTTTGATTTTTGGATCACTTACACAATAACTAAACGAAAGAATTGCGGTAGGAGTACATTACGTACGTCCGATGCAACTATTTAATTACTGCATCACCAAAACACGATACGGGGGCCGCCATTGTTTTGCTGGACCGCGCAGAAATTAATGCCGACAGACGGTGCTTATTGGTTTCGACTCGTAGCCGATTGACATAGCTTTGTTGGCTGTGAGTAGCTCAAGCGTCAGACGGCCTTGACAGTAGTGGCCAGCTAAGGCCGTCAAACGCATGAGCTACTCAAAGCCAACAGAGCTATCTCAGTCGGCTGCGAGTCGAAATTGATAAGCACCATCTGTCGGCATTAATTTCTCATTTTTATATATCTACAAATTTATTGTGCAATTTACGGACATTTTGGCCAAAATTCTACAGAATTTCTTTTCTCCATGTGGCAACACTGAATCACTGAAGCAATTATGAAAAGACTAACAAGCCACAGCAAAGTGAACCTGAGAAGTGTTAGGATTTTTCATTCTTATCGGTTACTTGCCAACAAAATGGAAATAAGTAGACAGGCATACGGTTAATAAACTTACATTTGTGATTTACAAGGGAGTTAATGATCAGCAGCAATTTGCTACAAGCCACCTTCTTGTCAGCGTCCAGCACCCAACTCAATTGTCCCTATATTTAGCTCAAGGCCCGCTGAGAATGAAAGCTCACGAAGGCATGTTCGGCATTCAAGCATATGTATAATTTGCAACAACAAGAAAATATCAACAGTAACGTGATGAACTCACAAATTTAAAAAATAAGTGAAACTAATTATGTACCGGTGTGACATCTACGAATTGGTGTGACTTCGTTTGTATGTCTAAAGAAGGTGCTGCAATTTTCTGGGGAAAAAATTACTGGTTGTGTCATTTTATTACCACTGCTCCGAATTTAGAAACATTCATTTGGGTAAAACAGTTATTGTAAGGATGAGGTCGTCTCTAATTCTGAGCAAGAAGTGAGCCTTAATTTTCTGCTGCTAGTATACACCTAATGAAATCTGATGTAAATCGAAAAGAAACATTAAAAAAAAGGTTAAAAGTTGCGGCGGTTTTAACACCATGCAATCAGTAGTATGCTAAAATACTAGGTACGGTTTGTCGCAAATTTTTGAAGTAGATAGTTGGCGATTTGCCATATTTTCTAAATTTCATTTTTTTAAGCTTACAAGCCCTTGCCATTGAGGTTTCTTAGTAAATTTGCCAAAATATTCACCTAGTTAAATACGTGAAACTTTTTAAAAATTTTAAATATTGGTTGCCCTGCAACTAATGCAACTTGAAGAGAAACGTTTTAAAATTTTTAAATATTGGTTACCCTGTACCTAACGCAACTCGAAAAGAAACGTTTTAAAATTTCTTAAATATCGGTAGCCCTGTACCTAATGCAACTCAAAGAGAAACGTTTTAAAATTTAAAAAATATTGGTTGCCCTGTACCTAACACAACTCAAAGTGAAACGTTTTTAAAAAAAACCTTAATAATTTGGTTGCCCTGGCACTTCAAACAAATTGAAAGTAAGGGTTAAAAACTTTTTTTTTTAATATTGGTTGCTCTTGCACCTGATACAAATTAAAGAGAAGGGTTAAAAAAAACTTTTTTTTTATTGTTGGTTACCCTGCACCCAATGCAAATCGAAGACAAATGTAAAAAAACATTTCAAACCATTTGCTTTGCCTGCACCAAATGCACTTTGAAGACACGTGTTAATTATTTGTTAAATATTGGTTGCTTAATGCAAATAGAAGAATAACGTTAAAACCGTGGTGCATTTACTTTTTTTTTTTTTGCTTTACAAGCATCACACACTTGTGTTTTCTTTTTTTAGTTTGCATATTTGACAACAAAACTGCATATTTGCATAATTCAAAACACTGATGCAACAACCGATCCAAATGAGGCCATTACAGTGCCACAAACTATCCTAGTATGTTGCATCCTCAGTATCTATTCCTAATTATCGCACTACAAATCAGCCATGCTAGTTCTGTGTGTTGGACGAACTAATTATTCATAATCGCCGAGCAAGCTCCCGCTGTTCAAGAACTGTACTTCAACTTCTGAAGAATTACTTCCGGTTTGCTACTGCGTCGTCGTGAATTCGTTATCATTTTCCATTAATGGAGCCATTTACATTTTCATAATGCGATTCCTGCGATATTGTTGCCCCCGTAGCCCCAACCTACACTTCAGCCCCCACAAGCCGGATATTGTATTAAGGGCAATCGACTTTGAAATTACCGCAGATGATTTTTAAAGATGAGCTTCGATGGATGAGCTGTGTTGTCCTCATCTCTCTCAGCCACGAAAAAGCATTTTGTGCTAATCGAGTCATAAGTTTGATGTGAAAAACGTCTTACGTGAGCACAAAAGAGTTTTGTTTTTTTCACACAGGTCGTCATAGTCTTACAAATAGGCGACTAGATAGAGAGGGGGAAATTGAGTCATGCACGTGGAGTTTGGGAAAGAATTGTTTGAGTGGAGGCTATGTTGTTGTGAAGGAGAATGCTATTATTGAAGATCTATGAACAACTGTACAGTATGGTTGTGTAACTGCTGAAATCGTGTAGTTACGGGTGTAGTTTACCTTTATGGGGTTTGTGGTTTTAAAACTTAAAGGTAAGAGGGGAAAAGAAGCCAAACAGTGAAATTCATACACAAGAAACAATGCAGCAACGAAATCCAACTTTATGCACGTACGTTTCGGCAGAGTAGCATGACCCGGATTCGAACTGACAACCCAATTTTGCCCCCAGATCACTGACGTAGCACCTTTATCGCTGTGGCCACTCCTTCAGTAGCGCATGACTTTTGCTGTTTGGCTTTTTTTTTATTTATTATAATTTACAGTGATTTGTGTGTACTTATTTAGGTATTGTATTTATGTACTTAGTCGTACTGTAAAATAAATAAATAAATGAATAAATAATAATAACTAGGAAAGAGTTAAATGTACTTTCCTTCCTAACAAAGAGACCAAGAAATTAAAAGGAACATACGGTGAACATCAATTACAACAGCAGTCTCAATGCGACAGTATCAGTGGATATATGAGGCTTAGCGCATAGCTAGAGTAGACAATTTCCAAAAAAACTGTTTCAAACCGAGAAAATAATATACGAAATATTTGATTTTGTATGGTTACTACAAAATGGCTTTTGCATTATGGCTAAAAGGATACTTTTCTTGCACAAAAAAAGACAACACGAACCATTATCACGTGTGCCTACTGAAATTAACAATAACAATGTTATTATGATTTTCTTACTCGATAAGAAACGAATGATCTTTTCCTCATTCAACAAATTTATCACTTATGTTCGTGAAAGTAGATTTACAGTTTAGCTTTTAACTTAACGTCCTGAATTTTTGCGTCATTGTTTCTGCAAATAGCTAATTTCATTTCAAACTTCTTGCCGTTTTGAGTTTCATTTAAAATCATTGTGTTGTGTGGTTGTTTTAAAAGTTTGAGAATTTAAATCCTACAACACGACCTATCACAACAGAAAAGTTTTTATTGTCGATTTCGACATCCAATCTATTAGTTCAACTCTTTCACAGCAAACCGACCAGACTACATAACTGCCAGCAGCAACCCCCAATCTTTTACGCAGGTGAACATGAAACAACGTTTGAAACTTTATCTTCATGGAAACTTCCATCTCTAAGAAACCAGTTTAGCACAACGTTAACAACTGCTTTAAAAAGAATTGGTTATCACGTTGTTTGCCCACAGTTTTGTTTGTTCCTCCCTGAAATTCAATGCCATTATCTGTACGAAGTTTGAGAGGCGCTCCAAATTAACAAAGCGCTGAAACCGTAGAAGCGTATCTGATTTCCTACGCAGGTTGCCAGTCGGCAGCAGGATACATCCCCAAAGCAGCCAACCACGTGGCCCATCTCTTTCTTGTCAATATTCAAATTAGCTGTAACATTATAAGGATGAAGCGTGACGCTAATGGCTCTTTCAAGCCAACGGAAGTGTTTCCTAAGTGGACTCAATTTCAGGAAGAGGCAAGCGATAAATTTCTTCTTTTTGCTGGTAAGTAAATACATGCGACAAAGCTGATATTCACCTTGGCTCGAAGGGATTGGATGGGTGGGTGGGCGAGATTGACTCGCTCAATATCGATTACTAGGGTTTTGTTCCCTCTATCAGCTCTGCCGTGATTCACTTTTGCGAAAATGTAATAGACTTATAAGAAGCGAGAAAGGCAGCGGATGTGTTGTGAAAAGCTGCTTGGTGTGGATTGGAAGTAAGTAAACATGGGAATTGAAAACTTACGTCAAAATGGTTTTTTCTATTAACTACCATTCTTGCACAAGTTTAATATAGGAGGATACGTTCAAATGGGTAGGTAGTTAAGAAAATAGATCATGCTTTAGAATTTAAATTTAAAGTCTTCAGGTGTTTTGGGATAAACAAGAAAGTTTGTTTACGAAAACGGAAATTAAAACTATTATACAGTGAAAATTTAAAAATCCATGAAGATGCATAAGGTTGGCTTGTTCATTGAACTTGTCTATCTGCGATCTTCATCCATTAAAAAGTGCATGAAGATGCATAAGATCGGCTTATTCATTGGCTTTGTCTGTATGTGCCCTTCAGCCATTAAAAGGTCCATGAAGATGCATAAGATCGGCTTATTCATTGGCTTTGTCTGTATGTGCCCTTCAACCATTAAAAGGTCCATGAAGATGCATAAGATCGGCTTATTCATTGTCTTTGTCTGTATGTGCCCTTCAGCCATTAAAAGGTCCATAAAGATGCATAAGATCGGCTTATTCATTGGCTTTGTCTGTATGTGCCCTTCAACCATTAAAAATTCATGAAGATGCATAAGATCGGCTTATTCATTGGCTTTGTCTGTATGTGCCCTTCAGCCATTAAAAGGTCCATGAAGATGCATAAGATCGGCTTATTCATTGGCTTTGTCTGTATGTGCCCTTCAGCCATTAAAAAGTCCACGAAGATGCATAACATCGGCTTATTCATTGGCTTTGTCTGTATGTGCCCTTCAGCCATTAAAAATTCATGAAGATGCATAAGGTTGGCTTATTCGTTGAATTTGTCTATCAATGGCCTTCAGTTACTAATTGAGAAACATGTCACAACTGCAGGGATGTAACCAAGTTTGGGCATCCTAGTAATTTCAAGTGCCTTCCCACAGCCAGTGCCAAACCATCAATAATGAGCTTCACTTCAAAAATTTATTCTTGATTTAATCGGTCATTTAGGTTTCAAACTGTAAACGATATGTTAGGAATTCAGACAATACCAGAAAAGTCTTTCATTAGGAGAATAAAGGAATGTTTTGCTTAGTAGTTAGCACATAATGTACTGCATGCACGTCCTCAAAAAATTGGGTTTTTCAGCAAGTTTTCTTTAAAAATTAGCTAATTTCCTTCCTGAATGGTTAGCTGCATCCCCCTCTTCCCTGGCCAGACTTTAAGGTTTTGCAGAACATACAGTTTACCATCCTCCACCCCTCCCCCCTCCCTTTACAAACAAAAAAAGTTTATTTGATAATCGCAGTTATCAGAGCAAGAAGCCGGAATTTGCTAATTTAATAAAGTTTTTTTTGTAGCGTTTCTAAAGGGATTACTTATTTCTTACCTCCAAGGCATCCCTGTAGACCTGATGTTATGTTAGGCATGAAGTCTCTTAGTTGTTACACTTTAAGGCATGAAGGCTATCAGTTATTACACTTTAAGGCATGAATTCTCTTAGTTGTTACACTTTGAGGCATGAATTCTCTTAGTTGTTACACTTTAAGGCATGAATTCTCTTAGTTGTTACACTTTGAGGCATCAAGTCTCTTAGTTGTTACACTTTAAGGCATCAAGTCTCTTAGTTGTTACACTTTAAAGCATGAAGTTTGTTAGTTGTCGCACTTTAAAGCATGTTGTTACACTTTAAAGCATCAAGTTTCTTAGTTGTTACACTCTAAAGCATCAATTCTATAAGTTGTTACACTTTTGGCACAAGTCTCTTACTTAAATAAATACAGATGCAAATCAATTTACGTTGCCTTTTGGACTTATATGTCAGACTGCCTGAGCGGGGAATCGAACCAACGACCTTGAAACCAAAGGCCGAGGTCCTACCGCTGAGCCATACTGACACAGCCAAAAGGAAACGCCCATAGGTAGCATTTAACACGTACATATACAGGGTGTAACAAAAGGTTGTGTCCATACTTGGCTGACTAATTCCTTGCATCAAACTAAGAACATAATTCCTATAAACATTTGGCCAAAAACGTTTTATTCTTTAGTTATCGCATGAATTAATAACCCAAATTCCAACTTCTTTCCCCCCACCCACCGACTCCCACTCCCACTAACTGGCGATTGCAAACACAAAGCAGAATAGGAAGGTAGTGAACGAAGATAGTGTAAAAACTGTTAAAGAGTCAAAGTCAGACTAACGGAAAAATATCTCTTGCCCAAACATTTGTTCTAGAGGGGGAGCAACCATTGTTTGAAATTGTCGTTAGTCAGTGTTAACGTAGGCCGGATAATACCATAGTGGTTTTAATCCCGTAAACAGATACACGGCAGGAACTCAAAAAGAAAAACGTCTTGAAATACGAAAATCTAAAACAAAACCTACAAGGATGAAAAGAACCCGTCAAGTTTCAGCCAATCAAAATAGTGATATCAGAACCAAAAATGGCTGCAACTAAGTAGCAACATTAGTTGTCAAGCTAATCCCACCGACTATTACCTCAAACGTTAAATCAAAAACTTGCTTGCCAACTAATGTAGCAACTTAGTGGCAGCCATTTTGAATCTGAAATCACTACTAATGATGGCTGAAACTTGGCGGGTTTTTTTCACCCTTGTGGGTTTTGTTTTAGATTTTCTTATTTCAAGATGTTTTTCTTTTTGAGTTTCTGCCGTGCATCTGTTCACGGGATTAAAACCACTATGGTATTGTCAGGCCTACATTAACACCGACTAACGACAATTTAAAACAATGGTTGCTCCCCTTCTAGGACAATTGTTTGGGCAAGAGATATTTTTCCGTTAGTCTGACTTTGACTGTTTAACAGTTTTTTCACTATCTTCGTTCACTACCTTCCTATTCTGCTTTGTGTCTGCAATCGCCAGATAGTGGGAGTGGGTGGGTGGGGGGAAAGAAGTTGAAACTTGGGTTATTAATTCATGCGATAACTAAAGAATAAAATGTTTTTGGCCAAATGTTTATAGGAATTATGTTCTTAGTTTGACGCAAGGAATTAGTCACCCAAGTATGGACATAACCTTTTGTTACACCTTGTATACATGTAAACATACACTATCCATTCGTTACTGGAGGGGTGCTTATTTACCGCGCCCCCGCCACACTCCAAGTGAAACGAATAGAAGACTTAAACGTGAAAGAAGGATAAAAGACGGAAAGCCAAAGGCTGAACAAGAGTTAAATACATACAGATGCAAACCTATTTACGTTGCCTTTTGGCCGTGTCAGTATGGCTCAGCGGTAGGACCTCAGCCTTTGGTTTCAAAGGTCGTGGGTTTGATTCCCCGCTCAGTCAGTCTTGACATATAAGTCCAAAAGGCAACGTAAAGGTTTGCATCTGAATTTATTTAACTCTGTTGAGCCTTTGGCTTTCCGTCTTTAAGTCCCTGAGTTCTTACACTTTACATAACGTCCATAGTCTTAATTGTTACACTTTAAGGCATCAAGTCTCTTTAGTTTTTTCCAGGATTGGTAAAATTTCCTATTAAAGATACTGCTTTTTCGCATGGTTGGGAGTCAGAAAACCAGGACTCCCTTCTCTAATTTTATGTTTATTTCATACTTGAATCCATAAATTTAAGGCATACAATCGAAGTAGAAATTTAGAAACGAATGGATATTGGAGTCAAAAGTTATGTATTTACAAACAACAGAACCTACGACTCGTTATGTTTAAAAAAAAACCCCTCTTGAACTTGTTAGATGATGGAACAAAAAACACCTTGCTGAAGTCTGGCTAATTTCACAATTGAGAAGTTAAATAATAATACAACAAACCAGTTTGGAGTTTGTTGATGTGGACGTTTTTTGGGGTAGTTTGTAGCTACTTTAGGAGGAGTTGGATGAACACGAATAAATAAATAAATGAATAAATAAATAATGTTGATATGTGTCTCAATTTCAGACCAGTTTTCGACTGGGAAATGCGCCTACACTTTTGCGGGTAAGAGAACTGGAAACAAATTACCGGGTCTTTGAACAGTAATTTTATGGAAATTTGTAACAGCGTATAAAATACTGACGCAATGGTTGCCAATATTGTCCTTCAGAGCGCATTTATTATGCAATAACTCGACTTTGCATTCTTTCAGCTGGCAGCTGGAAATCATCTGAAATTCCAACAATGCGACAGTTTTAGCTCTGCCGGCCCGCACCTAAAACAGGCAATAATGTGTATTCAGAAGCGAGTGGGAAAATTGTTTGTCAGGAGGAATTCTTTATCTTACTTGACGTCTCACAATCGGTGACAATAAGATAAAGAATTCTTACCTGACGGTATAATTTTCCTAGTCGCGTCTGAACTCCCGTTATTGACTCTTTTCGTTTCGAGCCGGCAGAGCTAAAACCGCGCCATGTTGCAATTTAAGATGATTTCTAGCTTCTAGCTGCGATAATGCAAAGGCGAATCATGCATAAACGCGCCCTGAAGGATAATTAAAAATCATTGCATCAGTATTTTACACACTGTTAAAAATTTGCGTTAAAATAAAGTACAAGGAATTGGTAATTTGTTTCCAGTTCGTTCACCCGTAAAAGAGTGGGTGCAGTTTCTAGTCGAAAATTTATCTGAATTAGGAGTATTGGCTTTGTGTACTAAGGTGTCGTAAGTCCTCTGTCGTTACATATGAAACGCATGTTCACATGTAGTCGTTCAATTGATCAGTGTGTCAGAAACGTTTCAGTACGGACACTGTTTGAAATCCGACATCGTTTGAATAAATACTATCATTCTTATAATCTGTGACAGTATTTACTCAAACGATGTCGGATTTAGCAAATCCAGGAGATGTTGTTACCATGACAATGACACCTTTGCCATCACGATTAAATTCTAGCTGCGAGAATTAATAGCGAGTCGTTGCTCACAAACGCCCTCATACAAAGTGGAGCAAAAAGTCATTGAAATCTAACTTTTTAGCCATATTTCAGAGAACCTCAGTATAAGATTGAAACTTGTAAACATTGTTTAGGAATTACAGAAATTACAAACAACAACTGACATTAATTGTTGACACGGGAGTACAAAAGTATAATTCTTTTTTTTTTTAATTTGCTGGGGTAATGTGTGGAGTCATGAGCTTTTCTTTGAGTTCCAAGTGTTAGTTTGATTTTTCCGTAGTACCTATCAACCTTTACTTATTATCGAAGATCACTTTTGGCAGGGAAGCCACTCTGATGCATGTAACTTCCATAATTGCTAAACTCATGATCCGAAAATGGTTTAATTTTTTTTTTTTTGCATTGTCTACAAGTTTCAACCTTATACTAAGTTTCAATGAAGTTTCATGAAGTTTTCTATGAATTATTCTATGAAGTTTCATTAATCTACAAGTTTCAACCCTTACACGGGGTTCAATGATGCTCGGTTAAAAAATTTAGAACTTTTGTATGAAGTTTTTCTACGAAGTTTTCTATGTAGTTTTCTATGAAGGTTTTTATAAAGTTTATTAGTCTACAAGTTTTAACCTTACCCTGTGGTTCTAAGAAGTAGGTTTAAAAAGTTAGAAGTCTGATGACCGTGAAAGACTGCGCCAAGGTAGTCAAGTCTGTACATGATTAGTTGGCTCGCTGTTCACTTTCAAACCATGCTAATTTTCACTGTCGTAGCATCAAACAGCTATGGTTACCAGGGTTTCTGCCCAACAAGTACATTTGATGTTTTTTTTAATATAGGAATTTGTTGGAGTATGCTAGCCCGGTGTGGTCTCCGTCCTTGCTGATGTATATTGATAGGCTGGAGTATGTCCAGCGAAGGTTACGAGAAGTATTTCTACTATACGGAAGCTTAATTCGAATGAACGATTAAGGAAACTCGACCTGGAGCCATTGGAATTTCGACGATTAATTTCTGATTTGGTCCTGACCTTCAAAATTTTGAAGGGTGTCGTCACCGTGGATAGCCCATTGCTTGAGCTTAATAATGTGGCGTCGACTAGGGGACACTCACCTAAGCGTCCAGGTTTGGGATCCAACCTGGACTGCCATAGTTTTTTTTCTCTCTTCGGGTTGTGCCAGATTGCAATTCCCCCACGGAGGGGGTTGTTGGGTCTAACACAGTCACTGGCTTTAAACGTGGGTAAAAATTACTGTCTTTAGCCAAATTTTTGCGTAGAACTTATTAGCTGTTGGTGTTGCGATGACAGCATTTAGTTCCCTTCATGTTAAGAAGTTTAGAATAGGACTGGTGTCAGTGGTTGTATTTGCCCTCCATTTTCCTAACCACTATTGTGGTTAAAGTAATTATTATTATTATTATTATTATTATTATGGAGGCATCATGGAGGCTAGATGGCCAGTTGGCCTCTCCCATTTCTGCACTGCCATTTATCATTTTTCCGGACTTTAAAACGAGCATCCATCAGATTCAACGAACGAATGCGATGCGGGAACGTCCACTGCACAATTAGAG
The DNA here is from genome assembly GCA_023313725.1 of Lithobius niger. Lineage (NCBI taxonomy): Eukaryota > Metazoa > Arthropoda > Chilopoda > Lithobiomorpha > Lithobiidae > Lithobius > Lithobius niger. The sequence continues at coordinate 93,582 of JAHWFP010166847.1, forward strand.
ACCACTCGTAAGTTTTTTGACCGAGAATCTTGGATTTTATGAGTGATTTTAAGGCTGAATCGGACACGTTCAGGAATCCCCGTTCTACGGAAGTGCTGCGTACTCATCACGAATTTGGTCGCGATCGAATCTTTTTTTTGCTACGGAAGCCTCCTCGCGCCATTTCAATATGGCTCGGTGTGGAGACTGTGAAAATAAGTTGAATCTTCACGACACGGATTATTTTAACTGTGCGACCTGCAAAAGTAAAGTGCACATGACAAGAAATGCTCTGGTCTATCCGCCTCCACAATTTCATCAATGGGGCAAAAAAAACGTGACGAATGGGTGTGCAAAAAATGTAGAACACGGAAGCATTCCAACAAGGATGCAGAAAAATCGGATGACGATCTTACAACTGAAGACTATGCTTCGCCAACCTTCCTGACAAATGACACTACGCTTGGCGCCAAATTGGAAGAAATAAACGAAACGAATAAAAAAATACTCCAACAAATCAAAACTCAAAGCAGTAACTATGATCGACTCCTGCTCAACACAAATGAAATGACCAAACAAAACGATCTACTAAAACAGAAACTTGCAAAAGTAGAGACGAAACTGGATAGTATGTCACTCGACAATGAAAATATACTCAAGAGTATTAAGTTTATAAATGATAAATATGATGAAATCATAGTGGACCAAAAAATACTTTTCGCTGAAAATAAGTCCATAATTGCAAGACTAAGAAAACTGGAAAATTCCAACACTACCACGACTGATATAACCATAGGAAACACGGTGCTAATTCCGGAACAACAAGAATTTTACGACCTGAAAAAAACAGTACAAACAGTGAAACAAACACAGGAAGAAAGTGAACAGTATGCACGCAACAGAAATGTTGAAATTTTTGGAGTGGAGACGGAAAAAAATGAGGACCTGAAAGATACCATTTATAGAATTGCAGCTGCCATTGAATTACATGACTTTAATGAAACTTGGGTGGACAAAGCCCATCGACTACCCACAAAAAATAATCACCGAACACCATCCATCCTTATCCAATTCAAGAATCGTGTAGAAAGAGACCGATGGGTAAACAACAAAAATAAAAAATCCCTCAACAATTGTGATGTCTTTGGTAACAACAATGAAGACCGTATTTACATTAATGAACACCTGACGCCTTACTACAAGGCTCTATTCTGGAAATCGAAGCAAGAATTAAAGGGAACGCATAAATTCATTTGGTTTAAAGACGGGAAGATTCACGTCCGAAAAACCGAAAAAGACAGAAGACCGAAAATCCTAAAAAGTGAAGAAGACCTAACCTATCTAGTTTCTAACCTAGACAAAAACATGGATAAAGACCAAAATGGAGCCTCACGAAATACATTAAGTGAGCAGGAAAACACACAGCAAGACTCATCTGTTTTAAATTCATAGATGTCTTACTAAACAGTGAAGACTTTGCAAACAATGTCTGCGATAACTTCAGCGAACTGCACGAACTTTTAAATGATGCTCCAAAATCGAATGTTAAATTTCTACACATTAACATAAGAAGTTGTAAGCTTAACTGGCCTGACTGGATGGCTGAATTTGAAACTTCTGAAATTGCTTGGGAGTTTATTATATTTACAGAAATTAATATTTCTGAAGATGAATGTGAGTATTTTCAAATGAATAACTACAAACAATACCATAATTGCAGGCCTACACAAAGAGGTGGGGGAATACTTATTTTCATTCTTGAAAATGTTATTAAGAATGTTGTTCATAAAAACATAAAACTTGACGATAATGAATCAAGCATCTGCAACTTCTCTCTAAACGAACACGACTTCTTATTATTATCAGTATACAAAAAACCCTCCGCTAGTCGTACAAAATTTATCTACAACTTAAAAAACTATCTTAAAAGTATCAAAAATAATGTAAATATTATTCTGCTAGGGGATCTTAATTTTAATATCCTACGTGGTCATCAAGACATTTCCGAAAAACACGATATTGAAAGATTTGAAAACTGTATGGCTGCACTTGGCTTCACGGAACATATCACATCTCCGACTCGAGAAGAACTAAAAAATAATAGACTTATTAAATCCTGCATAGACCTTATCTATTCCAGGACGACAAATTTTTTGCATAATTCCTTTGTGGTAAAAATCAAACTTGCCGACCATTACTTCACGGCAATTCAAATCTGGAATATCAACAATGACACTTTAACAGTTGATAATAAAAGTCAATCGAGAACTTACCAAAAGATAAACCACAAAGGAATTATAAAACAACTAGAAAATGTTAACTGGAACCATTTAAAATTGCTGAAAGACCCCAATGAAATATATAGAAATATTGAACTTAAGATCACTGAAATCTACAAAAACAATACTTCGATAAGAAAACAGGAATCACCTGATAAGAAAAATAAGAAAAAAGGAAAAAATAAAAATTCTTTTCGTAACGAATGGATGACTGAAGAACTGCTTGGAAAAATAAATAAAAAAAATAAACTTTGGCAAATGATAACGTCATGGAAAACACTAAATGTACCAGGCAAAATTACAGATGAATATAAGGTTCTAAAAAAAGAAATCGAAAATGAAATTAAAATAACTAAACAAAATTATTATCAAAATTTTTTTGAAAAGAACAAAAATGATAGTACTAAAATTTGGGACAAAATAAACTTTATTTGTAATAAAAAACAAAAGAAAAGTATTAGCTTAGACGAACAATTAAAAAAAAACTTTCCCAACGTAGATGATTTAAACATTTGTAATAACTTCACAAATTTTTTCCAGCACGAAGTACTAAACTTAAAAAAAAAGAAGTCTCTCATAAGACCCCCAACCGGGTAGACAACATCTTGCAGATCCATTAACCTCTCCCCATTCAATGCAAATCTTAAAACCTAGCAATCATGATATTGTCTCCATTATCTCGACTTTTAAACTGAAAAAATCGTGTGGCCATGATAATTTTTTGCTTGAGCACTTTTCGCAAACAAATAATAAAACTGCAGAATTTATGACAACTCTGATTGAGGCAATAGTAGACACTGAAATTTGGCCTGATGCCTTGAAAAAGCAAACAACCAGGCCTATCTATAAAAAGAATGAAAAAAATAATTTTAGTAACTATAGACCAATTGCTCTATTACCGGTTCTAAACAAAATTGTCGAAAAATTCTTTGCTGGAAGAATTTCTACCTTCTTAAAAAAATTCAACCTGTTATCAAAAAACCAATTTGGTTTTCAAAAAGGAATTGGTACAATTGATAGCCTCTATATTATTAACAACAAAATTACCACAGCACTCAACTGTAGCAAACATATAGGAGCTATTGCCGTAGATTTACAGAAAGCCTTTGATACTTTAGACAAAAATATTCTCCTTAAAAAACTATATAACATTGGGATAAGAGGGAAAATGTACGGTATAATGCATAACTACTTAAAAAATCGCTACTTTCGAGTAAGTATTGATGGCACACACAGCTCCTGGACTGAGATTCCGTTTGGGGTACCGCAGGGCTCAATCTTAGGACCAATCCTCTTCTTGATTTACATAAACGACATTGAAAATTTAAATATAGGCAGCCATTTTTCGCTTTATGCCGATGATATTTTTCTTATCTCCATAAACCATAGCCAAAAAACTATGATCTCTAATCTACAAAATGATTTCGACAAAATAACTTCCTATCTATATGAAAATGAACTGTACATAAGTAAGGAGAAAACTTCATTTATGCATATTACTACTTCGCACACGACGAAAACTACTTGTGCTATTAAACTACATGCCCATTCCTGCATTGATCAAAAGCAATCTTGCTGCTGCCAGGTCTTACCAGTAGTTTCTTCACAACGTTTTTTGGGAATTCTGATTGACGATTCATGGAAATTTGATACACATATTGAATTGATCACCAGGAAATTGAGAAAAATTATTCCAACCCTATATTCCGTAAGAAGCCTACTAAACAGAAATGCTAAGATCATCCTTTACGAGTCATGGATCTTATCACATATTAGATATGCATGTACCATTTATGGTTCCACGACTACAAACTATATCTCTAAACTACAAAAAACACTTAACAAAGCCGTCAAGGCACTGTTTGGTAATAATACCACTGCTTCGACCAAAGAACTTTATAAAAAAAATAAACTTTTAGACTTCAACGACTTATATCGTCTTAACATCATAACAAGGTTTTTCTTTAAGACAGATTATCAGGTACTGACTAACAGACCAACTAGAAACAACACTGATTGGCTTGCTGTCCCTTCATGGAGAAACTCCTATGGCAAAAGAACTCTAGCCTACCAAATTGCTAACATTCTTAATAATATCCCGCTGGAGCTGAGGATTCAATTGGAGCCTCGCAACATAAAAAAAAAGAGTAAACACTGGCTACTAGAAACATACATCTGAAAGAATAACGATGAAAATGTAATCTAATGTTATTATGATCCAGTATTATGTATTTATGTGCCTCAC
>JAHWFP010166848.1:0-38395 GCA_023313725.1 Lithobius niger
CAATTTTCCTTAATACTATTTCCTGCGATTTATGTCTATTTATTAATGACTTATAGTAACTCAGACAGAATGGATGTACACGCTTACGCTTGTAGCAGGTTGTCTTGCTTGGAATCGCTGCCATGTTACCAAAACCGACAAATAATGTCAACCTAACACAAAGTAGGAAACCCACACCCCCACTATCATTGGATCATCTCATGGGTCTTTATAGGACGATTTCGGACAGATGTTCGTCAAAAACCGGGTAGTGAGGGTCTAATGCTTAGCAGCGTCTTACTGGTCAAATTTGACACCTAGACCCTTACAGTCAAAGCTTGTCCATGTTCCTTACAGGTTTTGACTTTTAGACCCTTACTTTTAACTTTTAACGATACGTTTTTGTTTATTAATTTTATTTTAGTTCCAGCCCGAAGCTATACACTCATTTTCTAACTAATCTAGACACACGCTGTATCGCGCCAAGTTAGGCAACAAACATCACATCAATTCAATTGTCGAGGTTGTAAACCATTGTAGCGCGACGCCATAGCGTCAGTGTCTTATATCTTGAAGCATAGTTGGGCACATTTCAGGTACTTGGGGAAAAATAATAATGCGGTACAAAAGCTTAAGTTGTGTTTTAATCGAGAGCAATGACCAACCTGAAAAAAATTAACTCGTGTAGGAATGCCAGCTAAGCTGCTTTCAATACAAAATCTGATCCTCAATAACGTTGAAAATATGTAACTAGTTGCTAGCTAGCTAGTCCGCTCACCCCCATGTTAAATCCTATAGGGTGATTATTCATTGATACCGAGATAACCGGAAGGCTTCCAGCTATGAAATTGGATGAATGGGTGCAGTACAATACGAACTGCGTACCTTTTATGGTTTGAAGCCTGGGGGCGTAACGGGGATGCGTAGGAGGGCGCGTAAGTACGAAAATATTGTTATAACCATTGTTAGTATTGTTGGCATCGTATCTCATTGGACGACCAAATTTCGGACCATGACAACGTGTATACTGACGCGCGTGCGTAGACACACACTAGTGTATCACGATAAATCTAAACAACGTTGCTAAAGAAACTGTATTCACGCCCAATTCACGAAAAAAATGCCAACTGTAAAAACAAAGCAAAATAAACAAGGCCAAAAACTGGTAAAGAGGCCACCATGTTGAGAGTAGTTCGGCCCTTCAAAGGAGGATATCCACACACCAAAACTAACTAAATAAAGCAAATTACAACAAAATTTAAACCAAACCAAAAACGTATAAAGAGATGACTAAGTTGAGAATGGTTCGGCCTATAGGAAAAAGGTAGTAGCAAAGTGTTGCAAACCAATTTCTTGTTGACGTGGCACTTTATCACAAATCTGCACGGTAGTGGAGTTGAGTAAATACACAATTAAAAAAAAATTAGTGATATCATATCAAAAACCAAAACTGGTAAAAGGGGCCGCCAAGTTCCGAATGGTTCGACCCTTCAAAGAAGTGATATCAACACACCAAAACATTCGCCAACTTAATCGCACCGAATAATACTTTGGACGTTAAATGAAAACTTGACCATTGCTACCGAAAGTAGCAATGTTCTAGTTTTCATTTAACCTTCGAACTATTAAGCGGTGCGATTAACTTGACGAATGTTTTGGTGTGTTGATATCACTCCTTTGAAGGGCCGAACCATTCGGAACTTGGCGGTCCCTTTTACCAGTTTTGGTTTTTGATATGGTCCAAAACTAACAGCTAACTAACGGACTAAACAAAACACACACCGCTATAAAGCCACGTTATCTTCAACAATCTTTTAACAATAGGATGCCTTTAACAATTAGACCCGGCTCGCTGTTTGTTGTTGTTTGGATTTTGGCTCTTGGCTATTGGCCCATTTTGCCACCCTGATGGTTCCTCAACCCCATGTCCGATTCCGGATTTTTTTTTTCCATAATGCTTGATCAGACTCCCGTGCTACTGCATGCAAAGTGTCGTTTGGATAACCCTTGTGGTTTTCGCGTGATGCGTGATCTAAGATTACGTTGGAGTGCGATCATAGCGGAGCTAATCTGCAAAAAAAGGGTTTTAAAGGAAAGTACTCCTGGCCCCCCCCCCCCCCCCCCCCGCCAAAATAAAATTTTTTTTTTTTTTTTTTTCGTGTCATAAACTGAACCTTGACCAATGAAAACAGACCTAATATGAAGTCGGTGAAATTTCAGTTCTCTAACACCTTCTTCAATTTTTGCCGACACTATTTCAAGAGCGACAGAAGGGTACACAATGAATAAACACGCCACACGTTTTAATGCTGTAGATGGTACGAGATGCGACATATTATAATAATGATAATAATAATATAATAATAAATTTGGCGCTACAAAAAGATCAACCTTTGGGGTCACTGACTGCCAGAATAAAGGTAAAATAAAAATTTTTTAAATCGAAGGAAGGAAATTGGTGGGATTTGAGGAAGCCTGGTCAAGTAAGACATGATCTATGCAATGTCAGGCGACGAAGTTTGGTCTTTTTAGGAAGCGAACAAGTGTAGCTGTGTCTAAGCCGCGTCGGAAAGCAGAAACATTTGCGCTAGATATTGTCGCCTCCTGAAGGGAGTTCCATGCTGGAATCACCCTCACAGCAAAAAAACTCCGTCTACACTCAGTCCTAGCGAAAAGAAGTGATAATTTCATAAGAGTGGCCCCGGGTTGATATCACCGTACAAAAATCAAACAGTGGCGTATTGGTCCTGATGAGACCACGGAGAATTTGGAAAGTAAGGACCAACTCTGCCTTAAGTCTACGTATTTCAACGGAGTCAAGACCCAGTCTCTTAAGACGGACACAGTATGGTAGGTCTCTGACACCAGGTAGATTTTTTTGTGAAACGGCGTTGCACGGATTCCACCAGGTCGATGTCCATAAGCAAGGCAGGCGACCAAACTTGGCTTGCATATTCAAGCACGGGGCGAACAAAGACTTTAAAAGCCCAGGTCTTAGTCTGTATGTTTCCAGAATGATGTAAAGCAACGGTTGACAATAGCAATCCGTCTGAAAGCAGAAGCTATTATTTTCCTGCAGTCAAGAGATGGGTTTAGATTTGCAGTGAACCAGATACAGAGGTCACGGACTTCTAAGTGATATTCTCATCACTTGAGCAAATAAAATGGGTTTTTTTTTTCGTGTCATAAACTGAACCTTGACCAATGAAAACAGGCCTGATATGAAGTCGTAGAAATTTCCGTTCTCTAGAACCTTCTCCATTTTTTTAGCCAAATAAAGACAAATATTTTCGAATTTTTATGCACGAGCCTATTTATTTTATTTATTTACAGAAAACTAATAATGGTGAAAAGACCGTACATTACTGACATAAAATGCGCTTATCTGGTTTTTCATAACAAAAATTGTCATCCCTACGACGCAATTCAGTTGCGTGGATCTGCATTCAGTAGACTATACAATACGTAAAACTACGACGCAATTTCGCTATGGGTAAATCTGCGTTCAGTAGGCTATAATTAAGTAAAACTAAATCAATAAAATTGTTCCAAAATCGGTGTTAAGTTCGAATACGGGGGACATCACTCTGACGAAACGCAAGTGCAGAAAGGTGGCTTACTCTAGCACGCCATTTCTAGAGGTAATTTCCGCCGTTTGGCTTGTTGTCCTCTTTCCTTTGTATCCTAATGACTGAAACGGCATTAATAACGAAAAAATAAAAGCTTCTGAGGCTGTCTACGTCATAGCGCCGTGTCCAATGCATCTTTTGATTTCACCCATAATAAAATGCAACCGTGGCCGTGTGACCCGGTCACGGTTTTCGGAAGCTCTCCTCCTAAATTCCAGAAACAACTTTGTGGTAAATTTCCCCTTACCTTCTTGCGCTCTGCTACTCCCATACTCCCCCCCCCCATCCCACACCCCCCACCCTTCTGGGTTACTGTTGTTTACTGGTCGTGGCTCGGCACGGTATGTATTGGATTTCACACTTAATAAATAAAGCGGACTGTGCTGTGTGGGACTAAAACTTAATAGCTAAGTTATGAAACGTGACCAAGAAGGTGTGAATAATTGTGTCATAGTTCAATACGGCACACTAAAATTAATACGTACGAAATCAAACAGCACAGCGGATTCGGTACGGCACGGCAGTCTTTATGCATTGCGCATGAAAATGTATTTGTGCCATATAAGGTGTTGCGAAGATTTCTATTATTAAAGCACGAATTTCAAACATTTATATCTTAGTAACTATTTATCAATGAGAATGAAATATTTTGCAATGATATTGTTTATAATCGATTCCTCAGATCATTACGAAGTTTTTCCGATGCAATTTCGGATTTCAGAAACAAGTTCCGGTGTAGCGGCGGATGCTGCGACGGGCTAGGTGCTTGCAACATCTCCGTGTAAATGGATGACTTTGGCTTCTTTAATTACTACTCTGGAGTGACTGTTTTACTTTTTTAGTAGGAAACAGCACAGTTTGGCCACATTGCCGATATGGGGAATGAAGCGTCGTTGTCCTAATCTAATAAATAGGCTTGTCCAGTAATAACTTCCTGGTCTTTAAGCTGCCACCACCGGTGGGTAACGTTAAAAGCTAAGGGGAGTTCAAAAGATAGAATGGGCTACATATTATAATCAACTCTAGCAATTAATCTTTACTAGAGAAACAACTGGCGTTTAAAACTCCTGGTTTTATTATTGACAGTTAAATATAAAAATACACTTTACATTTGTTCACTAGTTACATTTGGCCTTAGTTTAAAAGCAACTGGCTTACAGTGAAAGCAAAAAAGAATTTACAACGTGATAGTTTAGTTATAAATACAAAAACTAGGCTTTAGTTCACTAAAACAATTTTCAAGTAGAAAAAAGAACCTTTGGATCCCAGAAGAACCCGCTGTACTATAACCGTTCCAGCTAAGTTACTTGATAGTTTGGCTTGTTTTCCTCTTTCCTTTGTACCCTACTGACTGGAACGACCTTAGTACATCGGGAAAAAAATAACCAAAATGCTTCTGAAGTTGTCTACGTCACAGCGCCGTGTCCAGTGTACCGTTTGATTTTACCCACAATAAAATGCAGCCGTGTGACGGGTCACGTTTTTCAGAAACCTTTCTCCTAAATTCCAGAATCAACTTTGTGGTAAATTTCCCCTTACTTTCTTGCCCTCTGCTACTCCCATCCCCCCCCCCCCCTTCTGGGTCACTGTTTACGTCTCGTGGCTCGGGTTGATAGTTCATGGTCCTCAGTGTCTGGGTTGACTTAAGATAATGGGTCGTGTAGATTGGTTTCCAGAACTGGTGACGGTGTATCCTGAGATCAAGAAGAGGTAAAGAGCCGTTGTTGCTTTCACGCTCAACCGTGAATTGCAGGGAAGGGTGGAATAAATTGTGGTCGTTCAAGGTAAGTTGTACGTCAGTGGGTCATTTAAGCCACTTTGATACTTGTTATTTTCAGCATGACAGTGAATTTTTTGCTCAACTCCAAGGTCTTCCAGCTACATCATCGATTTTCACTTTTATATGTGATGTGGTTTTGGATAAGCTGGACTCCATTGTTAACCAGGCGCATATGAAGTGTATACACTTTTGGTCCAAGTACGTAGATGACACTTTCGTCTTGTTGACTCACAATTTCCATGCAATTCAAGATTCAGCACGAAAGCAACAACGGCTCTTTACCCTTTCTTCATCTCAGGATAGGCCGTGACCAGTTCTTTAAACCAACTTACACGAACTGTTATCTTAAACTAACCCAGACATTTAGCACAACGAACTACCATTCCACCCACACCCCAAGTACTTGAACGTCAGTATTGTCTGCAGAGTTGAAAAAGTAGCTTATACACTTCTATGCTTCTATACAAGCCAGGACTGAAGATGGCCAAATTGAGTTGAATAAAATTATTTTCAAATTTGCCCAGAGTGGGTGCCCAACCCATCATCCATCTTCAAACAAATAGTTACAAATCAATTGCGCGCATTGGGAAACCCACCTTCTGCCACTAGAGATCCTCCAGCTCTAGCTGGGACCTGCTTACCATAGCTATACCCGCAATTTTTCAAGCCATACACCACATCTTTACCGGACATGGTATCAGGGTTGTTTCTAGACCAACCAAAACCTTTGCTGGGGCAATCCGGCGTCCCCTGCCTCGACCCCAACATTCGTCATAATCCCTTTCAAAGCAAGCGTGAGTAATACTTTACAATCGTGGTGCTAATATACTCACAAATTTGCACTTGGCGAAAACGTTACATCGGAAAGTCTTAGGCCCGTATTCTGAACGCTGATTAAAACTCGAACTTGACTTGAAATGACGTCACACCTATTTAGTGCCATTCACCACCCGATGGCACTAAATAGGTGTGACGTCATTTCAAGTCAAGTTCGAGTTTTAGTCAGCATTCATAATACAGGCCATAGACTCTTCCAGAAACGCCATGTATATCATTAAATGCAGCATGTGCCCATACAAGTGTAAGAGGTCTCTAAAACAGAGCAAATTATATCCCGTAGGAGTCTTTGTAAACGAAGATAAATCTTACAGTATGGCTAAACACGTTGACACAACCAATCACATCATAGCTGTTTGCAACACTAGAATTCTTTGCAACGAGCAAGTGGAAAATTACCGACTTTAATTAGAGGAATGTAACAACACAGTGAACAAAAGTATAGGGTTATGAACATTGTCAAGAATTTGCTCGTAATGGAGAGGTGGGAAAAATTGTTGAAGAATTAACAGTTAACAACACGTTCGGTTGCGACGTCATACACAAGATGGCAGACCACTGCAAACTGTAAACTGTGCTCCTGGTTTAACTTTAAGATTTTTATTGTAAGGACTGGAGAGTTACTCTTTCGCCTTGTATGGTGTTGATTCATTCTCATTATTGCATTGTTTGTCTGTAAGTGAGCAAGTCCCATAACGTCGGGTGGAAAATTAAATGATTTATTGCATTCACATGCACTTGTTGATTCCGCCCGTCAAGAAATACCTTTTAATACAAAGGTATTGTTGAGTGACCAGCTAAAGATAATTTATAAATGAATACTCTCCTGGTAACTATGAATACGCTCATCTTCCATAACATAACGACGGAAGGACAGACTACTACAAGGAGCTGATAAATGCATACACCTCCACAAGACATAAGAGCTAGGACGGTATAAGGAAAACTAGATTACCGGAAAAGCAGAATCGCGATTTCAGGCATTCCAGCTGTGACAGTTCAGCTTTGAAGCTGCCTTTGCCGGTATTAAGGTTGTGGCTACCGCCAATGAACATGGTGAGCAAATTCAGTCACGGCAACTCAAATATGTTGGAGAAATCTTAAGTTCGATGAGTAGAGTAAAACATGCACGGCTACTGTTAAACTGTGATACTGTTTGCAATATGTATCCTACCACAGGTAAAAGTTTGAACTAAATTTCCAATAGCTGTTCGATTTTATAAATTGGTGTTTGCATTGTTTTTAAGATCTAAACCCAAAACAATAAATTGTAAGCAAAAAACCCGCCAAGTTTCAACCATTGAATACCTGTGATATCAAAAACGAGCCAAGTTTCCACTCATCAGACATACAACGCAACTTTAAAACTTGGCGCATTGCAACCCTTTTTTTTTTTTAATAGTTCGGCTATATCTTATTTTCTTGCTGCAATAACGTTTGTTTGAATCAATTTACAATAAAGTACAACTCAGATGGTGGCGTTCTGTAGAACTATTGCAGACTAGCATGCTGAACACTGTAAACTATGGCTTTTAGTGTGGTGTATAACGTATAGTATCATTTGTGAACCCTTCCTGACGTTACGAAAATCGAAACCTCCACGATTTGCTGCAGTTCGTAAATAGTTTTTCTTAACCGAGAACAGATTGACCGTCGGAGTGACCGATTGATAGTTTCAACTTTGATGTTGCTATTTCGCTTCGTGTGCGTGAAACAATAATGAAACAGAAACAATAAAAACAACAATGAACTAGCGCTTAACTTGATGCTGGTTGTACATCTTGGGTCTTTCAAACGAAAGGCTTGCAACTTCCGCCGAGTTTTAAAGTTGCGTTGTATGTCTGATGAGTGGAAACTTGGCTCGTTTTTGATATCACAGACGTTCAATGGCTGAAACTTGGCGGGTTTTTTGCTTACAATTTTTTGTTTTTGGTTTAGAAGTCAGGACTTTTGGTTGCTGCACCTAACGTGATTTTTTTTTTGTTATTTATGATGTTCTGGATTCTTTACATTTTTTATTGTAACCTTGCTGAAGCTTTACTTCTGGACTTTCCAACATTTTCAGTGTTGACTTTTGTGTAGATATCAGTTCTTTTGGTAACTGATTTGATTTTATGATGTTGTGGAGTTTGGACTAATTATTTGCAGAAAGGAGCCAAGTATTCATTCTACAGAAATTGCACATTTCTGATAAAATAGTAAAAACAGTTAACTACAGCAGTAAGGTTTCACGTGGACTAAACAGTACAGGAACACTGCAGTATATGAAACCTTACAGAAAAGTTTATTTGTGTTCCTTTGCTGTTATGACTTCGGGTCAGTTCAACCTTACATTAAGCATCAAACGAGTTAGTATTTATTTTCTAATGTTGTTTGTTGGTGGGTCTGACGGGTTTTGTTATATTCCAATAACAATGTAACGTATCTTCGGTATGAAGGAGTTCCGCAAGCCAGATATATGCCGTGACAGCAGGTTATTTGGTGGTTTCTTTACGTTTTTGGTTGCCATGTTTTATTGAAGCCTTACACTTGGTTATTTTCGGCATAGATTCTTGTTTAGGTATCAGTTGTTGTGGTAAGTGATTTTATGATTGTTGGTTTTATAATTTTTTTTATTTTCTAGTCGAATAATTTCCTTTAATGCAAACTAAAAAAAAAACTAATCACTCGCAAAAAGGAGCCAAGTATTAAGTCTACCACATTCAGATAAATAATACTCATGTTGGCTGTTTGTTGACTGTTTTTTATTGGTATGGTAAATTTTCTTTAGCAATAACAATTTAACTTACTAGCTAGTATGGAGGAGTTACACTACGCCGATAGTGGCATTACAGTACGTCATTTCCGGTAAACCGACCAGCGCTTAACATGCACCTGCAAATACACGAGGTACGCGACCGACACAATGCTTTTAACAATACCGAACAATACTTTAAGGGTTATGAACAATACTTTAACAATCCATAGTCCCCCAACGCGCCAGTAAGCTCACTAACCCAAGGACCCTCCATTCCCAAACCACCAAAGGTATGTACAATTAATGTCGCCCAATGCTCACAGCAACTTTTATTTCAAAAGGTTTTCTGAGTTGTTCACAATCGGCTTCTTAAAGTCTATGGAAATTAACATGACTTCCGGGCCACTGTAGCTAGTTATCTAGCTAGTTATCTAGCCAACACATTATCAACGATCTTTGGTACCAATTTTTTCCTAGAATAGAAGAGTCGTCCGACAAACCAAAACCGTTGCCCTACATTATAGGGACGTAATGCCTGATTGTCCAACAGATTTGCAGCCGTTTTTGTCACATGCAAGTATTTTATCCAGTTACTCGTTGTAGTCTAAAAACTTTTGCTTCAGATAAAGACACATGCTTACGCTTGCCGCCTTCATGCAACAACAACAATGAAACAACAACTTGGCGGTGACACGCTAGCGCGTGTCTTGATGTACAGCGTTTTCAGATTAGTCGCAACATTCCTTTAATAAATGTGTTGCCTTCGTCGCATACCACAGCAGTGTTTACGACAGGAATCATGAATTATATTATCTCACGACTATCAATCAGCCGAGAGCAGAGGCGAGAACAGAACGTTAGGTGGCTCAGATGGGTGCCGCCTATTTGGCACAATGTCTTCTGGGAGAGAAACAGCAGATTTCGTTTTCTGGCTCTAAGCTGGTTGATTTAACATCACCAGAATCATTTTTTATCGAAGCAATGCCAAGTCATTTGCTGCTCGAAATGTTCGAGAACAGGCGTGGAGCCGGGAGGCAAGAGACGCATTTTCTATGTCAGTCAGCCTTGGCTTGAGAAATAAAATACGTTCGTCACTAGTTCAAGCAGTGGTGCCCATCCCCCTTGGTCCAGTGAGGAGTTACCCTCTATAACAAACGACCCCAACCCCCCTCCGTTAGAAATGGTACTCCCGTATTTTCATTCTAGTGGTTGGGATGTCACACCCCCCACAAACACAGATTGGCCATATTATTTTCATACGCTTTATTTCTATCCCGTCATAACATCCGGTGCTACAGCAACAGCATCTACTGTTCTGTTTCGTTTAATCAACATTCAACCACGTATAAAATTATAAACTCAAACATAATTTTTGTGTGTGTTTTTCTCTAGATTGCTGCGTTTTGTTGTCTGTTAGTGGGTTATGTTGTGTTGCGGTGACTGGTGATGTGGTGTTGATACTTAATAAATGTATCGATATTTGTCCACTCCCCCTAAAATGCCAATGAGGCGTTGTTCCTCTCTTCCCCCCCCCCCCCCCCCCCCTCCCCCACCCCCACCCTGCTGCCCTCTGGGCACCACTGAGTTCAAGGGCATTTAAACGCTACTGACTTGCGAATTGACGTTATTCGCAGCAAAAGTTATATTTTTCACACGCATTTATTACGTAACAACCTACACCGAGCAATTTTTAATGTTCATTTTCCTTAAAAGTAAAAACGGTCACTAGTTCGGCAACTGGCAGCATGGGGTCGATACGAAGGGTGGAACACGGGTTAAAATCATGATGGATTTCTAATTTCTATCGTTCCTCTGCTACGAAATCGCAGATCCAGTGAAAATGGATGTAAAATGGTAATTTTACAAAATTTCTTCTAAATCGTACGCAAGTTGTATTTATATATGACGTACTATGGCAATCATGTGTAGGTAGGAGCGTACACAGACTTTCAAAATGGGGGGTGGGGTGGGGGGGGCAGGGCCAGGGGGACACTTGGAGAAACGGGGCAATTGAACACATTTTCCACGGACTTTTTTTCGCGGCAGTTGTCTCGCTATACTTTGCCCCAAGAAACAAGAGGCAGGAAAAAGGGCAAATCAGTATTACGAACCTCGAAAAGCCTTTTTTAAATGCATTTTGCTTTCGTTTCTTCGTAATTTTATCTACCTAAAAGACATACAAGGCAAGAAGATTGACAAAAAGGGGCAAAAACTGAAAAGGGAGAGCACGTGCCCTAAATGCTCCAATGTGCATAGGCCCTTGTTTGTAGGTATTTCGAAGTAGGTTTTTTCGCACAGTCCGGCTGTGTCTCGAAACCGAACGTTACTTCGTATGAATAGAAATTGAACTTATTAGATTAAATTCATCGCTGTAATTAAATCCCTTACCACTAGAGACGCAGGTCACGAATTAATAATAATAATAATTTATATTTCCAAGAACTGCTTTAAGCTCCGTAAAAAGCTTGTATAAGCCGATATACTATTTAATCAATTCGCCATTAACATTAATAGGCCTATCCATTATAAACTTTTAACTTTTCCCGATTTAACAACATGCATGATGATGTATTAGGAATTCCATTTTCCAGTTATCAGTAAGCCGCCGAATGTTTCATTATTCCACTTTCCAATTATGTCTGTCTATCTCTGTCTGTCTGCCCAGATGATTTCTCACGAACCGCTTAAAGGTATACATGCATCCCTGTTGGCTTTCCTGCACGACTCAGTCTTGCGACATTAGTTCAAACGTGCACTACGTTTACATGGCCACAAGAAAGTGCATTCTAGTGATGCGCTTTGAAATGCGCATCAAAAAACGGCACCTGTTTACAAGACGAAAGATCGTCATTAGGGCCAATCCGCTAAGGAAGGTGATTCGACTAGTGCGATCGGAAAACCCTTTCTTCGTGCCCACCCTTTGGCGAAGAGTGAGCAAGTCCCACGCTGCTCTACCCCATGTACGTTGTAAACTAGGTCAGCTTAGACCCAAATAACCAAATGTAATTAAAACTTAGTGGTCTTCCTACTCATGCACACTCATTTTCAGTTTATTTACCTAAAATTCGAATGGCACAAGCACAAATTACGAGGGTGCCGTAACTGTGTCCGCCATCTTTACCATGCTTTCTCCAACGGCTCAATGCGATTGCGAGTGTTTACATACCAAACACGATGCGATACGGATTCTGAAACCACCTCCGTGAAGCGCATTGGGGGAAAGCGCCACGAACGGGTGTTTACAAGACCCACACAACACATTCATTTTCTTGTTTTTTTTTTCTTTCGTGTGAAATGATTTTGCGACATTAACTCTGACCTGCGTAAATGTTGCAAACGCTAGTCTCAACTGGTCGCACGACATACCGGAAGGATTTATGCCCCTTTAACAGACCGTGATCAAACTTGGTATGCGCATTGAGAGCTACATAGTTTTGGGTGATGCTGAAATATACACCATCCAGAACCATGTAGCTCCCAGTGCATACCGGGATGGATTGATTTAAATGAAGCGATTTTTGTCATTAATAATCAATTCAATTTAAATCACGATTTAAATCAAATGATTTTTATTAATAAAATCCAGATTTAAATCTATGCTTTTACCTTCCTTTAAATGTTTTAAGTAATGTTACCTATAACATTTCCGGTTTAAGTTTTAGTTTCTGTTGATCAGTGGTCGTAGAACAGCTGCTTATGGAGACAGCCTCTTTTGCAGGTGCGGAGAGGTGGATTTCGAGTAGGTGTTTGGATACGTCCACACAAAAAATTCCCAACCTCCCAGAACATTCAAGGCTGGAAAACTTGCTCGGAAAGTACTCAACAAAAAAATAAATCACTCATATGGATGGCAATGATTTGACTGAAAACTGATCAATCGTCAAAGATAAAGCAGTTCTTTTTACCATTATCTTGCCGTATGGCCTGCTGCATATTTAAATTTGTATCGGCTATAACGTTACGAGGCCCCGGCCCGTGGCTGCATACCCCAAAACAAAACTACAGTCTAGTTAAACAAATACGGATGCAAATCTATTTACGTGGCCTTTTGGACTTATATGTCAGATTGCCTGAGCGGGGAATCGAACCCACGACCTTTGAAATCAAAGGCTGTGGGTTCGATTCCCCGCTCAGCCCATCTTGAGCCATTGGCTTTTCCGTCCTGTATAGTTAGTCTAGTAATATCTCAAAACATTGGTAACAATTACGACTACGGCTAATGAGCCGGATGATGATGGGTTTGTTCGGGTCACGGCCCTATAGCCGAATGCCCTGCTACAGCATCTAACTTTTTCTAATCTTAACCTATGCCAAATTCCAAATTATCAAACTTAAATACCAGAATGGTCCACGCACATGGTACACATCACACATCATATTTTCTTGAACAATGACTTGCGTAATTTTTAAGATCTGGGGTGTGCCCTGTCTTTATCTGGTGTTGAACAAGCGAGTTGGTTTCATCTTTGTACTTAAGGTTTGATTTGTACGATGAAATTCTTGTATTTGTTTTTTTTTTTTTATTTAGCAAGTGCGCATTTTATTGTATAAATGTGCTCTTGCTGGCTTTTTAAAACGTTGACCAATAATTCTAAGCCAGGGGTGGGTAACCTTTTACGCCTGCGGGACAGACCTACCTAAAAATAATGGTAAGAAAAGCCATGACTTTAAATGGTGGACTATAGAGCAGTGACACGACGTAGTATTATTGTATATAACTCTATGCTGGAGCCTTAATGGGTTAGCTGCAAGGGGCACTGCAGAGAGTAACAGAAGGGTGTCATACTGAAGCCGATGCTGTGAAGAGTAATTTTTAGACCTAAAACGCGCGATTTTTGTTGTTAGAGAAAACAACGTTATTTTAAGCCTAAGAAATCCGTTCTGCCATTGTTTTTCCCTCCATTTTTATGTAGTGCACCTTGTAATTATGCCCTCCAAAACCCATACTGGTGCCAATATGGCGTCAAATATCACTGCTATATAGCGCAGGTATTACGATACTTTTTTTAACTAAATTAGGTCCTGTAGGCATATACTACACCGAATACACATCTGATTTTTTTTTTTTAGGCACCTAATTCGATCGTTTGTGAACGGAAGAGACTTATTTTTACATAGGGTTTTGTTTAAGACTCAGAGCCTGCATGCTACATATTTTAAGTCTGGATGATACGATGCAGGCCGGAGTTGCCCAGCCTGTTCTAAGCGTTATCTCTGTAAACATTTACCTAAACGGTGTCCACAAATTACCACGGAAAAACGTAGGTAAAAAAAAATACTGATTCCAATCAAAAAAATCCGATTTAAATTTAAAAAAAAAATCACGCATTTTATCTACCCTGGTGCGTACCAGGTTTGATGACGTCTGTTAAGCAGTTGGTGAGATATCACCTGGACTGACAGAGTTGCATAAAAACCACACATACAACGAATCTCAGTAAAAGTAGGCTGCTCCTGGACGCAGTGAGGTCTCCACAAATTCATCAAAGCACAACAAATTTTAATTTTCGAAAGTTATGTAACTTTCTTGCTCACAAATCGCTCGAGATACATGATTAAAACACACGCAATTTCACAAACGCGGCCTGACATGCCGCCATCTTGGAGATCAACACGCAAACAACACCAGTGTGCGCTTTTTAACAGTAGCAAACAAAAACGAACTCGTTTGAGGTTTTGAGGTAAAGTTTAAATGAAGAACAGAAGTCAGAATGAGAAAGAAACACGAGTAAGCTTTCGTATAACGTTGCAAATTATCACAGTCCACGTGAAATCTCGATGGCGTGTTCAAACATTAGATGAAAGAGGGGGGAAAATCATTAAAACGGGGAAGATGTGGTTATTTGATGTTTTATTACGTGATTTTTTTAGTGCAATGTAGTCCAATTTAGAGACAACTTTCAAAAACGTAAAAAAGGAAGGAATGATACACGGCTTTATTTGGTTTGGTGTACCGAGGAATGTAATTTTTGATATTAGGAATTCCCCGCCCCCCCCCCCCCCCAACACGCGCACACATCACACACACCCGCGTTCTTAATTTTTTGCATAATTTTTCGTCATTCTTTAAGTCGTCTCCTTTCCTTTCGTGACCCGCTTATTGATTCATGTGGCTTATTTTTTTACCATCTTCAACGATGTTGTTCAGGCAAGCAGTAGTGTTGTGACGTAGACAGACACCAATCTTTCTCTCACTTTTAGGGTACGTTTACGCCACGACTCGCCTTTGCTATCTCGCAGCTAGAATTGAATCGCGACGGCATACGTGTCGTTACCACGGTAACAACGCTACCTGAATGAGCTAAATCCGACATCGAATGAAAAAATGCTTGCAGTCTTATAATTCTTGACAGTAAGATAAAGAATTACTCCTGACGAAACAATTTTCCCAGTCGTTTCTAAACTCAGTTATAGATTCGTTTCGCTGCGAGCTGGCAGAGTTAAAACCGCCACCATGTTGGAATTTCAAATAATTTCTAGCCTCTAGCTGCGAGAATGCAAAGGTGAGTTGTTGCGTAAACGCGCCCTTACCGTGTTCAAAAGTAAAAACTGTAAAAACAAATAAAATTTCGTAGCCAAGAGTAACATTTTGACGAACTTTTTTAGCGCTTCTTGCGTCCACGACAAGCTTCCCCCTCCCACCCCCTTTTAAGAGTGGTTTAACACGTTCGATTCTCGGTTTGAATTGGAATATCATCTTTTAATTTAATGTGCTTTGTATTTAAGGTGCGAATGAAGACTCAAACTCTGATGACGATCTTCCAATTCCAGAACAAGACCCTGGCCTGATCAAAGAAGATGAGACCATTATTCTAGATTCGGACGGTCAGTATCCATAATGACGTTTAGTAATGCACTAAGGTATATTCGCCAATCAGAATGAGGGCTCGTTTACGCAACGACAGTTTCCGCGCTCACTAGCTTTTACTTGATCAATACTAAATCTGATGGCTGCTTCTCGCCTTTACCGGAGTATGCGGCTTTCGAGTTGTCTATGCGTATTAGTAACCATGGCAACGACGCAGACGCAAGTCTTCTGCTTGTGCCTCGTGACAAGGCGTACGATGCTTGCAACATTTGAGCGTCGATTTATGACAACAAGGAAACAATTTGTACTGCAGTAAAAGACGACGGAATGTTTTTTGTATGCCGGCACTCGATGATTTGTCTTCGATTCGATAGCCACGAAATGGATGCCATGTTGGATTTTGAATTCTCGCTGCTAGAAGCTATTTATTCTACCGACGTTTGATCATTGCTAGAAGCTGTACTTTGAGGGAGATAGCAAATTTCGGAATTAGCGTGAATTGACAACAATCTTGTAGCAATGTTTAAAATTACTGTAACGCTTTGTTCTTTATCCGTGTTGTTATTCATAATACATATAATTTGTTATCTATGACCGCATTCATTTAGTAGCAACGGGAAACTAATCATAAATAAATAACGGTTGACTAGCAAATAGCATTCGGCGAGCGAGAAGGTCTTTTTTGCGTAAACGCGCCCTAATACAAGTAATCACAAACTTACACGGCAATGGGTGTAGAGCTGAGGTGTTATAAGAACAAACGGGAGAGTCCAACTCTATACCTACAATTACAGGGAGGGCAGGTAGAAAGCGAATGGGGGAAGAGTTAATTACTTAAGCTTTTCCCCTATTAGCCCCTTTCCTGTCCTCCCTAATGTATACATAGACTCTCCCGTTCGTTCTTGTAACGGCCCAACACTACAGCCACTCAAAGCAATAATTCCACTTTAAAGTGTTAATTACGAGGCAGAGATACGATAATGTTAATGTCGACAAAGTTCTAGAGGAAGTAGCACTGTAACTATAGTTAACAAGAACAAACAGCCTTTGCTGTTTTGTCAGTAAATCTGGGTTCAATATTATTATTTTTAAATTTTAATGCTATTGCTTTGAAGTATGCTTAGCTTTGGCGTGATGTATTTTATTGTGTATCCTGTACTTAACGATGCTTGACTACTGATTTTTAATGCACTTGAAAGCGGAGGGATTATATCCCGAAAACGTCGTTTGTTTTTTGTTGTGCTCTTTGCAGCCTTTTTATTCTTGTTAAGGACACAGGTGGATTTAGAAATATTAAAAAAAAATTGATTTTAAGTCTTGGGAATTTTCTTAACTAGGGTGCTGTTAATAGCCTAATTAGTCCGGAGGATATATCCCCAAATTGGACGAAATTGTGCATTTTATCATAAAAGCATGAAACTTGGCAGGATTGTTGTTTACATCAAATGGCGGCCAAATAGTCTGAAATTGTGCATTTTCATTGTAAAAGCATGAAACTTGGCAGGAATGTTATTTACATCAAATTAAGAATTTTAAGTGTTGTAGGCATTCTCCTAAATTGCCACGAGCCGCCATATTGTAAAATGGCGACCCAATAGTCTAAAATTGTGCATTTTTATCATTAAAGCGTGAAACTTGGCAGGAATGTTGTTTGCTTAGAATTATTAAGAATTTAAGCATTGTAGACATTCTCCTCAATCGCTATGAGCCGCCGTATTGGAAAATTGCGCCCAAATTACTTGTTTTCCGTAACTCTGAAAAACAGCCCGAAATGGACATGTTTAAGATTTTCTGAAACGTGGCGATCTATTCTTTCCATCAATCCTAGCCGAAATTGTTAAACTTAGATAGCTACCGTCCTACACCCATCTAAAGGTGAAGAAGCAATGGCGTAAGCAGCGAAAGTGTATGATGATTTTCGAATTCAAAGTGCTCTTGTGATCCCTCTAACAGTCCGAAATGGACATGCTTAGAATTTTCTGAAAGGTATGGATCTTTTCTTTCCTTCAATCCTAACCGAAATTGTTTAGCTTAGATTAGAATACAAATATGAGCATTACAATGGCACTTTGAAATTGAAACTAGCCGCTACACCAGTTACAGCTACACATTTAAACGGGTGTAGGACGGTCCCTATCTAAGCGAAACAATTTTTGGCTAAGATTGATGGAAAGAATAGATTGCCACCTTTCAGAAAATCCTAAGCATGTCAAATTCGGGCTATTAGAAGGCTTGCGAGAGCACTTTGAATTCGAAAATCACCATTCGCTCGCCACTGCACCATTACCTCTTCACCTTAAAAGAATGTAGGACAATTCCTACCTAAGTTAAATAATTTTGGTTAGGAGTAATGGAAAGAATACATCCTCACCTTTCAGATAATTCTAAGCATGTTCATTTCAGGCTATGAAAGGGCTCGCAAGACCACTTTGAATTCGAATATCAACATACGCTTTCACTGCTATGCCTTTACCTCTTCACCTTTAATGGGCTCTATCTAAGTTAAACAATTTCGGATACGATTGGTGGAAAGAATAAATCGCCACCTTTCAGAAAAACCTAAGCATGTCCATTTCGGGCTATATTAGAAGGCTCGCAAGAGCACTTTGAATTCTAAAATCAGCATACGCTTTCACCGCTATGCCTTTACCGCTTCGCATTTCAGTGGGTATAGCTACCTAAGGTAAAAAAAAAATTGGTTAGGATTGCTGAAAAGAATAGATTCCACCCCTTCAGAAAATTCGAAGCACGTCCATTTCGAGCTATTAAAGGGCTCGTAAGAGCACTTGGAACATGAAAATCACATAACAAACAATTGTTAAAAGGAGCGTCCGTGTGAATTAAGGGTGATAATACTTTAAATACGATTGTGTGGTTCAAGGGTTGCTCTTTCGTGAAAGATGTATAATCCCTTTCCTGTCCAGAATTGTGTTCAGAGAACCGTTTGGGGGAGAGTAAGTCACCCCCTCCCCCACCCCCTCGGGGGGATTTTTGAACTTATTATCATATAGCTTTTTTTCCAGTTACCGTTCATGTGCATCCATACCAAACTTAACGCTTTTCACAAATAGTGAACAATTCCTTCAATTTTGAGCACTATAAAATACGTATTATTTACATTACGGCACATACCATGCATTAATAATGATTCATTCATACCACTTCCAGTACTTACTTCCGGTTGTGTTTAGTATATCAGGAACGGAAATTTCAAGAGGAACAATGAAGGCAGGGAATGTAATTTCGCTAACTGTGAAAGGGAATTCAAAGTGTCGCATTCAAATTCCATTTGAAAAGTAAATGGCGTCTTTTCACTAATACACTAATATCACTTCCGGTAGTTACTTCTGGTTATGTTTGGTATCATTGGAAAGGATATTTCAAGAAGAACAATAAAGGAAGAGTGTAATTTTGCTAACTGCGAAAGGGAATTCAGTGTTTCAGTAGTGTTGAAAGTGTTGAATTCGGGCAAATGGCGTTTTCCCATTAATCATATTTTAGTATAATTTTGATGTCATTTACAATTGCTTTCAAGGGCAAATACCTTGGTTTCATCTTTGTACTAATTACTTCAAAGTAAAATCACAAATTCAGAGGGCCTATTAACCATAAGTAAGCAAATTGTATAATAAAAAAATATTCAGACCATATAACTCACTGAATTCCATGTTAACAGTAGTTATAACTAAAGATTTTCAGATAAAATGGTTGGTCGTATGAAAAGTTATTTCAGTTTTTGGTAAAAAAAAAAAAAAAAAATCAATTACGAATAACAGGAAGAAAAAAAAGAAAAGTTAAATCCGTTGATTTGTTCAGGAGTTATGAGAAAAAAACTTAATTTGACTGCCATTTTGGCTGCCATTTTCTAATATGGCGGCTCATAGCAATGCAGGAAAATTCCTATAACGTTTAAAATTCTTAATTTTATGTAAACAACATACCTGTCAAGTTTCATGCTTTTACGATGAAAATGCACAATTTTAGACTATTTAGCCACCATTTTCCAATTTAGCGGCTCATAGCGATTGAGGAGAATGTCTACAACACTTATATTCTTAAAAAGTCTAAGTAAACAACATTCCTGCCAAGTTTCACGCTTTTATGATAAAAATGCATAATTTTAGGCTATTGGGCCGCCATTTTCCAATATGGCGGCTCATAGCAATTTAGGAGAATGCCTACAACACTTAAAATTCTTAATTTGATGTAAACAACATTCCTGCCAAGTTTCATGCTTTTATATAAAAATGCACAATTTTAGGTATATCCTCCGTACTAAATTTTCTCTGGCGCCACTGGAAACTGACGATGGCTGTTTTGAACAAAGCGGTGAGTTAACCAGTGCCGTAGTGGTGTTGGGGAGGGGGGGGACCAAAGGAGGCAATTGTTCCGAACCTCGACTGACAGGGGATGTCGTGTCGACTCCTTGAGTGGGGAAATGTCAAATGTGCTAAGGTGAATTGCCTGCCACTTTCCGATTTTTATTTCGGACTCGGAATCGGAAAGTGTGATGTCCTTGGCAGGGACACACCTGAGCCCAGCGTGGGCACCAATGGTAAAGAAAGAACACGGACTAACCAGTGTGTAGGCTACAGCTGAAAAGACAGTTTACTTCCTGTAAGGAGTGGTATAAATAGGGAGTAGTACAGGAAGTCATGTGATGTAATAAATGCTATATACAATTTCTTGGGCTAACCTATTAGGTAGATTAGGGTGAACTGGGTAGGGCTAACATATTGACGCTAATTTGAAGGCAGCCATTGTGGTGCCACAAATGACGACTCCACAATACAGAGAACGAGGGGGAAAAAATCTATGCCTACCTGAAAATAAAATCATGGTAACGAAGGCAAGATATTTTTTGAGTTCGCTGCCTATTTTTAAAAGAAAGATACATAAGTTTTTCGCTTTCGAAAAAAAAAGAAACACTTTTTTGAAAGCTGGTTACAAAAATAAAAGAACTCAAGATGTACAGGGTTAAACAAAAATTAAACATTTCAGAAATTGACTGAACACTTGCCAGTTTTAAATTTTTAATTTCAGGAGCAATTCGTTTAACAATCATTTAGAATTTTGGGTTGTTGTTTTTGTTGTACGTAGCCTTTTTGGTTATGATTTTCCTTTGGCAGCAAACAGTACTGCAGCTAAAACGCTACAGCGTTGCTGTGAGACATCTGGCATCCAATTGTACAGGTTGCCGATGTTGTATTTTGGTTAGAAAATCACCGGAGTGGAAATTGCGGCTCCAAGCAATTTTTTGTTCCGATGTTGAAGAAATGTTGTACATGAAAATACAAAAAAAGATACAAAGAGATAAACCGTGAAATTATTTTTTCGCCCATACAACAATATACAGTACATTTTTACCTCATTTCAAAAGGCGGACTTTTTTAAAATTAACAGAGCCGATTCTGTGCACGATTAACTTGGGACAGACATGTTAGCGTTACTCGCTACAGTTTAAAAAGAATTTTCGTTAAATTCTCGGGCAACGGATTACTACGTAAAACGAAAAAGTTGTAGCCACATGGTAAATAAAAAAAACTACAAATTTAGCTTGTTAGGAGCTTTTCGCAGTCTTTTTGAGCGATTTGGTGGATTTAGAAGTTGCGCAGCAATATCTTCCTGAGTTGGAGATAGCACAACTTTACGTTTGTGTGGATTCACTTTCGATTTTTCATTAGCATGAGTTGGCTTTGGTGATGTTTGTTTAGCGGAATGGTGACGTAACAATTGATGAAGGTTGTGACCTTTCTGGCATTTCAATTTCTACAGAAGAGGCGCTGTTAGTGTTAGCCAAAGGTGATTGGTTGTTTACGTTTGTAGACTCATCCACTTCGTGTGTGAGGGGTGGTTTTGCTGGAGATTTCCTGCCACCTGGTGACTTGCGAGGCAAATTCTCAAGTGATTTTCCAAGCTGGTTGATTGGTGGAGTGGAGCCCTCGGCAACAGAAATTGACTTTCTGGATTGGCCAAGAGATCTGCGAGCAGGAACTACGTCAGCGGAACTTGGCTTTTCACGTGAATTACCGCCAAATGACATGCGTTTTGAAAAAGAGTAATGTTGCTCCTTATTATTCACGCCGGAATTATTGCTTTTTGCCGTCGGATTAAGTGATTTTGGGACTGCTCAGGATATTCATTTTCATATGTAATCTTAGCTGTTCGTGATGTTTGCCAACGATGTTAGTGTCAACGATAATATAGGATTGATTACTGCCTATCCGACTTACGACACCTTTAGACCATAGCCTAGCCTTCGTCGTACTGTAGTCACGGTACCAAACATCATTGCCTATTTGATACAGTTTCAACTCACGATGGTGGGTGTCCGTACTTGTTGTAATTGTTTACGGCGAACGGCTGCAATAGGGTCAGGGAACAATAAATCCAGCCGAGACTTTAATTCTCGGTTAAAGTTTAATTTTTCTGGTCATTTTCACTGTCACTATCGCGTTCAAGTTTATGAACACGTTTTTTTGTAACTATACTTCTGTTTTGACTGTGGCCTAGCCTTAAAATTCGTGCTTGAACTTGCTTTAGAGTGGTCGAGTGGTTTTGAAGTTCGGTTTGAATGACTAGCTTTTCTGCACACAGCTAGTCGCGATATTTGCAGCGTGTTTTCACGTGGCCGGAGTTGCCGCAGCAATAGCAAATAAAATCCTTATTGGATTTAGGCCTACTAGGCGGTTTGCTAGATTTTGTAGCTACATAATTAACAGCTCTTGAAAGGCTTCTCAAAAAGCTTTGAGAAGCTTTCAGAAGATTCCAAGGATAAAGCTAAAGATGTTGTAGTCTTTAAATCCAGAGTCTGCTCAGCAACTCGCGTTGGATGACTTCAGATTGGATCCCCCCGATTAGGTGATTCCTAATCATTTCGCTATTAATGTCTTTAATTTTAGCGAAGTCACAATATTTGGTCATAAGCTTAAGTGCAGCTAAATATTCCCCAATTCTTTCATCTGATTTTTGCGACCTTCTGAAACACTTTACACGCTCAGATACCACTGAAGGCACTGGCTCGATGTCTTCTAAGACTTTTTTAACTAGTTCGTCAAAAGTTAATGAGTCTGGTAAATCAGGTGAAATTATATTTAAAATCTTGTCAAACATTTTCTGGCCTACAGATGCCATTAGAAAATTCACTTGTTTGGCTGCTGGTATATTTTTTTAGCTTTAAAATAATAGCTGTTTCGGTTGGAGTATTTCTCCCATGTGTCGGACTCACAATCGTATTCTGGGAATAAACCAGCGGTTTTAGACGAGCCCATGTTCACGTCGTCTTCACTACTACTAGATTCAAAATTTAAATTTAAATTTGAATTAGCTTCACTAATGCTAGCGTTCATTACTGAATTATTTTCAGTTTCACTCTCGTTACTACTTTTAGCAGCTTCAGGTGTTTTGCTACCGACACCTGTCTTTGGCATAAGCCTTACAAAATTAAATTAAATTTAATTTAATTACAATCCTGTTTAACCTGCAAAAATTAAACTAGAGCACTCAAGACTACCGGTCAACTATTTAACACAGAAATAAACCAAGCTTGACTGTAGCCTACCTAGTTTTATAAATTAACTGCCTACAAGTTAAATTTAAAAGGGACTAGGCTTTGAAAAAATGTTTTTACGTTCACCATTACTGCAACGTTTTATAAAACAACACTTCCGGCCTAATCCTCAGCACAGACCAGATTTCAATAAGTTTAAGCATAAACCTACGGTGTTGAATTTTACACCGGCACACACCAGCCCGAATATGGGCAATGGCACAATCGAATTTAATAGGGTTAATTTAGCAGCGCATTTTTCGAGCCTTCAGGTTTGTAGTACGGCCTGTGCGGACACGCCAGTGCGTCGCTCTAGAACCCTGCAAGGTAAAATTAACCATAATAAATCCAATTGCCCACTTCGGTTCTAGTTGTTAAGGTACTAAATTTAACTATTATCATTTCGTACCACACAGCTCTACCACGACAAAATAACACTGTTTGAAAAAATTTAAACTCGGATAGGAATTCAGAGCACTAATTTTCATTGCCAAATGAAAAAAAATTGCAACTTACCACAAATATGGAGGAGAGATGTGGTTGAAGACCTATCAGTTTAAGCTTATAATTTAAGTTTACCAATGGTACCGGCCTAGTCGCCAACTGTGATGCCTTTGGCAGGGACACATCTGAGCCCAGCGTGGGCACCAATGGTAAAGAAAGACACGGACTAACCAGTGTGTAGGCTACAGCTGAAAAGACAGTTTACTTCCTGTAAGGAGTGGTATAAATAGGGATTAGTACAGTAAGTCATGTGATGTAATAAATGCTATATACAATTGATTGGGCTAACCTATTAGGTAGATTAGGGTGAACTGGGTACGGCTAACATATTGACGCTAATTTGAAGGCAGCCATTGTGGAGCCACAAATAACGACTCCACAGAAAGGAAAAGTGTTTATTTCTCAAAAACAAATTAGGCTGCCGAATTTGAAAAATGGTTAGGCTATTCAGACTTATACCACGGCTGTGACGTCACGCTAACTCAACGCGATGCTAAATTTCCGTTGGTTAAATCCCGTTAACCAACACCGGAAGTGTACGTCATCGTAAAAAGTGTGGGTTATCAAGTTACCCCACACTTTTGCCAATAACCCACACTTTTGCCAATAACCCACACTTTTGACACTTCCGGATCATGCGACCGGGAACGCACTCACCAACAACCAAATACAGCGTGCAAAGAAAAATGTAACGCAATAAAAACGTACAAAACGAATTACTTAAACGGAATGAAATCCCATCCCTGCAAACTCGTATATGTCTGGTCTATAAGCTATTCACTCTGTGTTAACCCCCCACCCTCTCCCTCCACAAACTAAAATGCCTTTATTCATACCGTTACCCTATTATCGTATTTTTTAAACAATTCTCAAACTACAAACGCTCAAAATGAATTACATACCTTCCTAGAATGTCATTCTATCACTGCGGCCTCTTATCGAAGTTCTACCACTCTGAAAAGCTTCCAAAACACAAGCGAGCTGGCTAGCGTGAAATGCGGTGAAACGACGCTTCGCCTCCTTCCGACCCACTCCCCCCACAAACGGACGCAAAGGACTCGTCGGTCTACCATCCACTCCACCCTCCATAAACTAAAATGGAATGACCTTCATTCATATCGAGATATTTTCATAAAACACAAACACATTTGAATAAAATAATAGTTAGCTCGACGTCCCAACCGTGGCATAAAACGGTTATTGGCTAGAATCTCGCGGTTATTGATTTTTAACCAATGGCTGCAATCATTGTCCCGGCTCTCGTATGAAAAGGTCTCGGGCTGACGCCCTCGACCTTTCCATACTCGAACCGGGCCAATGAACGCTGCCGTTGGTTAAAAACCGATAAACGCTCGCTTCTAACTATTACTTAATGATTAATGTATAAATCTCCCAGCTCAAAACATTAAAAATAAAATAATAATAATACATGCAGCCGTAATAAAACAAGAATGGCAGAACGATACATGAATTTGAAACTGACTTCTATCTTACTATTTTTCTTGTAATCCAACTAAATTATGTGTTCTTGTAAATCAACTGTGCCTCGCTCTTAACGTAGGAGAAAGTGCTGACACTGTAACACCCACGCTTTTCTTGGGGCAAAGTTTGTGATTGTTAAGTTCTGTAAAAAAAAAGTTTAAAAAAGCAACTAACTCCAAATAATATACTGGCAAGCATTTCATTTTTGTTTCACTTTCAGTTTGCTACGTTCAATCGATCATGGCCTGATACACCACGTAAAGGTTAAATTGGCCCTTGTGTCTCTCTCTCTGAAACGAGATGACCGCCAACTAAATACCGAGGGCGATGGTAGAACCAGTGATTTCCCCGATTTCGCGTGGTACGTCTAAACGAGAAAGATTAATATCTCCGTCTCAGCCAACAAGAGAGAATACGGTGATAAACAAAGGCGCCTTTTAAAGTGGCACTATCACCGATTGAAAATCGTACGAAAATACTGTAGCGACTGTAACACGCTATTTACGAATAGCAGGGCACAACATGATTGCACGCTCATGGTGCACCTTGCAGTTACATAAGCTGCTTGGCGTCCAGTCATCTTCCGTCTACATCGGAACTTGGTTGAACGTCAATAGCCGGGTAACGAGCCAGCCCTCTTGTTCAAACCAGTTAGGACCGGCTCGCACCTGCTAGCGGTTGCGCAACGTAATGCCTCAGGCGACTTCTATTGTTCAGCCCCGCCTATAAATTGAGGGTCTGGACAACAGAAATCCACTTGGTGTGGGGCAGGCAAGTTGAGGCAGCTCGAAAGGTTGTCTCTCTGGACTCAGCTAAGGATAAGACCAAGCTCTTAAACTCCTGTTTTATGCCTAATATGTGTTCTCAGTGCGTAGACCCCCTAGCTATGCAGTAATGAGTAAATTCGCTTTGAGATATTTCTTGAATTCAATCGTCTACTCCCTCAGTACGTCACATAGTTTGGTGGCGTGCCGTGATTTGAACCTAAACCTTCGGGATAGGCAAGTTCATGTTTCCAAACCTTCGGAATGGAAAAAGCATGAATAAAAAATCGTGAGCGGATGATTTTTGCCAATTTTTTCTTACCTAGTCGGGAGAAAAAATAATAAACCGAAAATATTGGAAGTTATATGCTGGAAACTCAGAAGCTCTGGCCTCTGGCTTACAACAACCAAGTTTGGGGACAGTTTGTAGGTCGTACCAACAATAGACAGAATTTTTTTCACGGATCCGAAGCACATTGGATTTGCGAATTAAAATGCAACCCACTTTTTTTTCTGCACAGAAATTAAAGTAAAACAGTGGTGAATGACTTTGCAGTGAGGACAAAAACTCGTTGCAAGGGATTTTAGGATAAGGGGTGATGATGTAGGATCCAGCCTGTAGCCGCGTGCGTGGACAACCCTAAAACGTCGATTTTCCAAGTCATTTAACCGTCCAGTTTATAACAGGAAGATAACCCCGTTTATTACGATAGTAAATAATGTTAAACTGGGAGGTAAATTGTAGACTGTACGAAAAATTATGAACCGCACTTTATTCTTTCCTGATGGTAAAGGACGGCTCGAATAAAGTAACCATTTTACTAAATAGTAAATAAAGATTGTTCACAAAAACACTTACTAGTGAAATAAAAACGTTACACAGATATTTGTAAGAGTTGAAGAAGTGAAGGAGCCCACTTTTGAAACTACGAGAGAAAGTCAAATTGATCAGTAATGAGCTAACTGAGTCCTCATTATTTTGAAAGTATTTTGTCTAGTACCTTAAGAACATTAGGTTTGTGAAGCAAAACAGACTTAAGTTGAAGTGCAGTAGGTGTGGATGTAAACCTTAGAAAGAGTCCTGACTGAAGAAGCATTTTGCAGAGAAAAAAAAAGCGGAAGTGCTAAATTTTTTTCAACCAGTGAAAATTACGAGTTTCGTGGCTTGTAATTGAGCGAAAAGTACCTTCTTTGTCAAGCCTAAATTAGTGAAAAATCCTACTATGGAAAATTCGCGAAAAAAGGGTGAGAACTGGAGGATGCTGAAATGGACCCTTAGTCGAAGACTTAGGAGAAGATTTGGATGATTCTTGGGGGAATGATGACGACCTTTTTTGCACCTGAATTTTAGGGTTCAGAAAGAAGTCTGTTACCACCCATTTTAGAATGTTCAGATGTGGAAAATACGCGTGGTAATTATTCGTTTCACGCAAATATTCGAAATTGGGTTGAGCATTGCCCAGCGCCTGAAGACTTTCGGGAAAATGTGATGAGACAGCCGGAAAACTATTTTATTGCTAGCCGAGATGGTGTGAATGTCACCTCACAGCCTCGAACTGGCTTTCACCAGAACGAGAACGTGAAGCGGGCATGTAACCCCAACCATTCTGCCCTCAACAGACAGAAAATCGCACTGTTGACTGAGGCAGAATAGCACGGAATCCTCGTAGCAGTGATCCACTGGGAGCAAACCCCGACAGAGTGGATCAGACTATGTGTGGTAACCGTGTGAACTGGCAACAACCGGTACACCAGAAACTGGAAGTAGACACGTGGAGGAGACGAGAGCGTCGACATAAATACAATGTGTCGCCAGAAAGGCAAAGAAACACTGCGAGTAGAGTAACTCACAGTCGGACTGGCTACAATGATGGTAATAGGGGTGAAACCTATGGCCGTCACGAAGAAGAGAAGCCTCCACGTAGACAGCAGAAAGCAACCAGACGTTGGGAAGCCAAAAAGATGGAAGCCAAGGCCACCACAAAGAAGGAAGAGAAAAAGCCAAGAAGAGATGCCTCAACTGCTCCGGATGCACCCAACCAGTCCAACCGTTCAGCTTCTAGAGGGCGCCATGGCAAGAGACTTCAACAGTCAAAAGGAGAGAGGTGGCAACACTCCAAAGAGGGCACGCATGGCAGAGAATGCAATGCAGACAACCATCGTAAGAACCCAACATGTCAGGGCCCAGGTTTGGACAGGGCCCCAAGGAAGGAAGTGTTTCTTCTCCCGTGCCACAGCTACCAGATGAGAGGATCAGTGGTGACAGGAACTTAAAAACTATAAACTTCAGCTGGGTAAGGAAGGTCATCCGTCGGCAGTGGTGGTCAAACACCAATTCCAAAATGATTTTCCAGAGGCCATGGAAAATCCCTGGGGAGTTATATTCGTCAAGGTCCTGAATTCGGCATCCACAGAGGGCACAACCGGTACCGAGGCTACATATGGATGTGGACAACCTATGGCCATTCCGTCTACAAGTTCGGTGTCAGGGGTCTTAGAGGAAAGAATCTTGGAGTTGGCAGCTGCAAATGAAGGTGAGGAAGATGAGCGATTCCTGTTGTGCGCTGAGGACCTTATGGACTTAGAGGAGTCATTCGATGAAGATCCGTGTAAGAAGGACAATTAAGTTCATTCTGGAGAAAAGCCCTTCAAGTTCAGTGTGAGTGATGTGAACGTGAAAAAAAAGGGTACTTACCTGGAACTTACCTGGTGTTGGAGAAAAGCCGTTCAGTGGGAGGGGTCACGGTAAAAACTTTCCGGTGAAATGTAGTGAAAGCCATCGAACTTTTAGGTGAAAAAACCATTCAAGTGTGATTTTGAACTTTAATGGCGATTTTAAGAACTTTTTCATACTGGAGAGAAGCAATTTATATGCAACTTCATGTTTTAGCTTTAGAGACTGAACATTCACAATCAGTTCACAGGAGGCATTTTTTACTTGTTAACCTTTTATTATTTTATAGTCTAGAAAAGCTTATTTGAGACTTAGCCAAATTGGCCCAAGTAGGGAATATAAGTCGAGGGACTTTTTGTACAGTTATTTTATTTTTGATGTGTTGAAAAAATAAATGACTTGAACTAACTTTATAAACGTTAGTGCAGGCTTAGAGGGTACTGAGTAATAATAAGGTAGGTCTCCTCCTATGCCCTAATCAAAAACTTGGGGGGGGGGGGGGGGAGATGTAACACGCTATTTACGAAAAGCAGGGCGCAACATCACTGAACGCTTATGGTGCACCTTGCAGTTACATAAGCTGCTTGGCATCCAGTCAACTTCCGTCACATCGGAACTTGGCCGAACACCACAGCCGGGTAACAAGCCAGTCCTCCTGTTCAAACCAGTTAGGACCGGTTCGCGCCTGTTAGTGGTTGCGCAATGTAATGCCTCAAGCTACTTCTATTGTTCAGCCTCCCCTACAAATTGAGGGTCTGGACAACAGAAAGCCACTTGGTGTGGGGCAGGCAACTCGAAAGGTTGTCTCCCTGGACTCAGATAAGGATAAGACCAAGCTCCTAAACTTATGTTTTATGCCTAATATGTGTTCTCAGTGCATAGACCCTAGCTACGCAGTAAGGACTAAATTGGCTTTGAGATATTTCTTGAATTCAGTCGTCTACTCCCTGAGTACGTCACACGACATCTAACGGCAGTGATATCGTTAACTTTTACAGATTTCTCCCAGGTCCTCGACGACTTACCAAATTTTCATTCAAAAATTAAGGAGGCTCATGGCTTGTTTGTATCGTTAAAAGAAAATGGAGTTGTGCATATCTTCGCTTGAAGCAAGCAAGTACTAGATGGCGCTAGTTGTTACCGATTTTCAATCGGTGACAGTGCCACCTTAGAGAAATATATTCACTTTGTTAAGGGAGGAGCACACTCTTACGGAAAGGGGGATTGAGGCTTAATGGCGCGTCGACAACTTGGTCATTAGCGCCAACCTCAGTTACAGTGCAGTGGTCCGGGTTGCCACTGCACCACACATTACAGAGATGTTATTCAAACCCCTAATCTAAATCTTGTCATACATCTGTACTTCCTGCAAAAATTGAAAAACACCGGACAGGAGGACAGACTTATCGCCCAACTGACGCGCAATGTCATGCGGAAGATGGAACCGATGACGAACACCATCAAGATGGCGACAATCAACAAGTAAGTGCCGGACCGTAAGTGGCCGTCGACACCAAGAACATTCAGGAGGGTCAACCCCCCGCAAAAGGAAACAGTGAGCAAGTCGGGTGTGACCAATTCTTACGGAAAGCAACAATTAGTAGCGTTATTCAGTGACGTCATCATCAACTAGGTGAACAAGCGGGATGCTTGGGGGACAAACGGGAGGAATAAACACGTGTTGTTACTATGGTGACTTGTTGGGTTAAACAATTTTTTTTCAACATACACAAAACTTTCATGAAACCGGACCTTCGGCGTTCCAACACCAAATACGACACACTACAACCTAGTACGATATATGGTACACTGCACCCGCGCCAGTGACCATCTTGTTCCAGTTTCATAAAAGTTTTGTGTGTGTAAAAAATAGTTGGTGTTGTCCCAGTAAGCCACCGTACGTTGCAATCACGCAGCTTAAAAATGGCCGGCAAACAACAAGAGAGCGAGGAAGAACCAATTTCGTGAAGGTACGTTGTGTTAGCTAACATTTGCCATATGCGGTTAGTAAAAATGCCACGAATTGTTTAGGAAGTTTGCTACAGCCACAATGTTTATTTGCCAGCATCTTTAAATTCCAATGTGAACCGGCTTCAGCTACGATTTTCAACGCAATGTGCTTCTGCAGTCCTTGTCAAGTGATGCATTAGTAACCCTTCTGTGACGTTACGTTGCGACTCTAAGAGTGCATCGCTGAACTGAGAAGCTACTTTAATTTTGCATCGCTAGATTGTGGCGCAAATTGCGATGCTACGGTATCTATTGCTCATTTCCAATTAAAAGTCGAGATAATTTATATTTTTTCTCGTCTCATCTTGATCTCCCCCCACCGAACCTCGACTATACTTGCAAACGGACTGTCTCCACCTCGTCCCGTCGAGATGAGGTGGTCGAGAAAAAGTCGAGATTTATTTAATCTGTATTTAATTTGTATATTTAAAAATAACAGTAATTAAGAAATCCCTTCTTCCGTTTCAATTTTTGTTGCTGTCCCATCATCCCATGTTTAACCACCACGCCTCAGCAGACAGAACTTTTTTTTTAAAGATTGACTTAGGCTGGAAAAGTATTGCATTTGACGAACGTTTGAAATAAAAAGAGAATAATCTGATTTTTGTTCTTTATTTCCAGAGGCTAACGCAACTAGTTCGTTTGGCCAAGAGGGCAATGACCATCAGTGGATCGTTAAAAGAAGCGGCTTGAATTAAAGTTCCTATTTTACAAGAACTAATTTAAGAAGTAAGAAATAACTAATGTACTAAACTACACAAAAAGGCTTTGTATTTATAAAATCAAAACAAACAACTGTGATTTCCAAGTTCGCTGTTGTGTCTGAATTACAGTTTGCCAAATCGTTTTGTTATCAATGAATTAAAAGTGCGTGCCTCCATGTTTGCTTTACTGTACGACGCTTTTCTTTCCAGTTGTTTCCCATGTAAAGACAGTTTTGCTACATTCATGCATACCAATGTAAATGTTGCAAATGCTATACACACATGGGATACTCGAAAATAGCGGAAGGGTATGTTCTTTTAAAAGCTCAACATAACGCACATACTTCCCCATTAAAAAATAAACAAACAAAAAAACACGTACATGAAATTCAAGCTGTGGAAATAATTGAAAAAAAAATACCGCAAGTGTAAATGTAATATAAATAGACTTCTGTACCATTTTTCTATTATAGATCCTCTTTAGACGAGTGTTTTTCCCATGCGCGAATAAAAATTTCGTCACAAATATGGAAAGATATTAGTCCTTGTAGAAATAACAAGTGGTGTGTGAGGTAAGGGGATGAGCATAAAACCAGTTCCCCCAATTACTTTCTACCTGCCCTACCTAATGTAGGTTCAGACTTGGACTTCCGTTTGTTGCTGTTATAACCCATTCACACTGCTACGAGATGTTTGACCATCGTTATGACAACCAACCCATTAGGTATTCGTTTCTTGTCGATTGTAGCAAACGCAATATTTCAAATTTTTTGTAAACGCACTGACGTTACCCACCTACCGACCAATGGCTAACAAGTCGCTGCGAACACGACAGGCGAGATGCAAGATGGTGGCAAAGAACATTTTGATGCTTCGAACATTCCTCTTTGCCTTCACGAACATCTCTGCAACGTGATAATTGAAGAAAACAACTAAAAAAAAAAGTGCTGTATTCAATGTGACATAATTTTTTTAATAAAATATAAAAGCACAAAATTATGGGTGGCGTGGTCTTAGCCTAGAACTGAAATGTAAATTTTCTAGCTGAACTCATTTTGCAGCAAATGACAGAACATGAGAGTGCATGGGAAGAAATTAAGAAGAGGTTATCATTAACCCAGATAATGGCGTATTTTGACCCCAAGAAGTGCACTGAGATCGTTGTACATGCAAGCTCGACAGGTTTTGCAGCCATTCTATTGCAACGTTCTTCACCGAACAGTGAGAGTCTGGCATTCCCACACAATTTCAAGAGCCGCTCGCTCGGTTTGATACTAGCAATGTTCAACCTCTGTCAATGCTGGGTTCGAATATGTGACTACCCCGTCTACTCCAGCCGAGCATTGGCAGAAGTTGAACGTTGGTACTCTCACAACCTCTTGTCTCTTGCAATTGTATGGGGATGCTAGTGCTGTCATATCTGCATACATGGAAAGACATGTATGGTCATGACCGTCAATAAACCACTGGAGTTTAATACATGGTTTAGGATTGAAATCAAGACCTCCGGCACGTATAGAGAGATGGAAGCTTCGTTTACAGAATTATGACCTCCAAGTGTTATTTAGACCTGGTAAGAATAATCCAGTGGATTATCTGGCTTGCCACACAATCACACCAATCTATCTCAAATACCAAAAACAAGCCGAGGAACACATTAACTTTCTCAGCTCAGCGTGTGTGACACTATACATGCCATTGACGTCTGACTGTCTGACAATGGGTGTAAGACAGTTATTTCATAGTTTATAGAACAACAAAAAACAGTGTTTAACAGAAAGTCATAGCAGCAGTTCAGACAGGTGAATGGTAGAAGTTGGACCGTAGCCTGGCATATTGTAATCTCAACGACAAGCTGACTGTTGCGAGAGATGGAAAATTACTACTGCCAGGCACAAGACTAGCAATACCAGCATCTTTACAGCTCCAAAAGATCTTAAAAGTTGCACAAGAAGGCCATCAAGGCATGACTAGAACTAAACAACTGTCCATGACCAGAAAAACAATCTGGTTCTTCGCAATAGTCAAGTCAGCGCAGCAAATGATTCGTAAATTGTCACACATGCCAGTTTGTGAACGATGATATCCCACCACGACCTGTGCAACCTTTAGACCTACACAGTTAGCCATGGGAAAAAGTCAGAATCGATTTTTGCGGTCCATTTCCAACTGGGTATTATTTGCTCGTTCTAATTTCTCTAAATTCCTGGAAGTAGAAATTGTGCTGCCCGCTTCAGCAAAAGCCACCAAAACGAAAATGGGCAAAAAACTCTACAGTTTTGCTGATTTTCATTTTTTAATACAAAAGTGGACGGTTTTTTGATTGTTTTTTTTTTTTTGTCATGTTGTTGTTATTAGTCTAGTACAGAGTTTGTTTAAATTAAATGCAACTTGCAATGTGCGGAAATACTTATCGAAAGTTTATGATGATGACTGTACCACATTGCTGCACAATGCAACTTCTAGTATGAAAGTTCACATTCAAAGTTGCACATGCATTATTATTGGGCACATTATCGTCTTTATCTACAAACAAATCAAAACCCAGAGTGCCTGCATGATGATTGTGACTGGGGATCTTTTTGTTTTGTTTGTTGAATATTATGGATGCTTGGTGCCCGTTCAATTTGGATATCAGGCTGGGCGAAATGTGCAAGAAGCAGTAATGTACCTCTTGTCAGGCATCTATGAATCATGGATACAAGGGCATGCCGTAGTAGCGGTGTTTCTAGGTCGTGGCACGTATTTCGACTCTTCTTGGGGATAGGGGTCTTTTACTGGCTCTGACTAAAATGGAGCTTGCGGTCTTCAGCAGGTCGTGAAGTAGGCGCGCAGCCCCTCTTGAAATACAGGTAGGCAGTACCGTTGTCCCTCAGGTGTTGACTGTGAAGTATCTTGGTGTACTTCTGGATGAACATCTGGATTGGGGCCGACGCATGACGTTCCTGCGTGAGCGAGTTAGGTCCTGGTTCGCCGTACTCAAGAGACTGTCCAAGATGGATGGAGTGAAGCGAGGACCGCTACTGGCAGTTTACAGAGCTTTTTCTCTCTCCCAGCATCTAGAAGACCTTCGCTTCGAGCTTGGTGTCGTGCGGCTTGGAAAAGGGAATGGGATGCTGCCACCACTGGTCGCACCCTGCACCGGATCCATCCAGATTGTGCACTTGTTTCACCCCAGAATAACCTCCCGGTCTTGGTTGGCAGAACGGTTTCTCGTCTCCGTACAGGTCACTCCCTCCTTGGTGCTCATCAACACAGATTAGGCTTCGTTGCATCTCCGGCGTGCAGGAACTGCGGTATGGAACAAACCCCCTGAACATCTCCTCTTCGAATGTAGATCCGTGCTGCTGTTAAGACGGAAAGTATTCCATTTCACGCAAACTGCACGGAACATTGGCGGTCTCCTCTATCTTGGGCCGGGTCCTGATACTTGCATCTGGCAACGATCAGTGGCAGTGTTTGTCAAAGAATCGGGCTGCAGGGTGTAGTCTAGGTCTCTTTCACCTTCTCTATCTCGTTCCTCAGTTGTATGGGGTTGGTGTATTTTGCTGGCTGTGAAGTAGTATGTGTTGGTGGGTATTACACGTGAATTCCAGATGATTGTACTAGGGTAGAGGCGCATGTCTGCAGGCCACGGCTCCTTGAGTAAAATAAAATCAATTCCATTCAGCCACCAGTCAAAATTTCTGGTGTTTGGATATTGAACATCAGCTACAATCAACAATAGGTGTAAGACAGTTATTTCGTTGTTCATAGATTAGAATACTTTGTTAGTCGAGCACTACAGACCTCAATGTCATGGACTCGCATTGTTTATACCTCATACGATGCAACAATACTACCACCTCTTGTTGTTGCATCTGAGGAGTATGCTCCTCACCATTGTTGATAAAGAAGGGTTTACCAGAATACCTACTTCGGAATGAATGGTTGGCCCAGCACTGAGCCTGAAGTAACAGGTGTCTGCTATCCCCAGGTTTGTTTGCTCCTCTTCCAGTTTGCCTCAATCCTGATGTCTACTTCCTGTTTCCCTCATTCCTTCCCTCTGCTCTGCAGGCTTCATACCTTTTTATATTTTTTCTTTGATTAATGGGACCAGTGGCTTTATGTCCCGAAATAGAAGTTGCCAATGTGTTTTTTACCTCGTCCTGTGCGTTGTTCCAAGTGTTTTAGTGTTTGTATCTTATGTACGCACATTTTTGTCTGATTCTACATTCACAGGTTGTGGTTGCTCATCAATGTTTAAATAGAGTTAAAACATGCAAATAAGTGACTAGTTTGGATTTATAATAGTTTACCAATGGGACATAACTTTGTTAGACATTTGTTATGACTTTTGAACCTGTGGTCCAAAGTAAACTGACTGCTTTATTGTACCCTTATGGTTACATGGGTATTTTGTTTGATTGGCTGACAGACTGTCTTAAAGCCAGAAGGTAGACTATTTTGAATCCAAAAGTTGTCGTTGGTGATGCTTTACCACATTCTGCCAAGATTACAGGTGGTTTTCCTTAGGAATCGGTTCTGGGTCCATTACTATTTGTCCTGATAACCATTTGCCCTGATATTAATTGTCCTGGCTTTCCTGATAAGAGTTCACTCAAGCTGTGTTAACCTTAATACATTTTCAGATATCCCAAGTATGGGCGTGGATGATGGTGTAGAATTATTTTATTTTATTTTATTTTATTTTGGTTTACATCTGACCTTAGCTTTTCTGCTCTCTGCAACACTTAGCCTATTCCTATGCAGAGGGCTGGTAACATCAGGAGAATTTTTACTTCTGGTGATGTGGCTACTTTGATTTGGCCCTTTAAAATTTACGTCCGACTGATCTTGGAATATACCAGCCGCGTTTGATCTCCTTGTTGAGTGGGATTTAGCAACCTTATCAAGTCATTAGAGAAAAACTTTACAAGGTTTATTGGGTGTTAGGTCTTGGTTGTCAGAGAGTTAGTTTCTGATTTGTTTTTTTTTATATTATTATTGCTAGTAGTTAATGTGTGGAACGATTTGCCTGGTGAGTTTGTTATGGCTACATCTCATCTCTGGGATCCATTTTTGGGGACGTCTACCAGTATCAACCTTACCAAGCATTTGTTATGCTTTTAAACTTTTTCTTTTGGCTGTTTACAATGTCTGTTATTGTATTTGATCAACTGTACACTTCTCTGTTCAGTGGGTGTGTCTTTGTAAGGAAAATTGGAAATTAGCCATCAGCAAAATTTATACACTAGAAATACAAGAAATTATTTCTAGTGTATAATTTTCGTTGATGGCTAATTTCCAATTTTCCTTATTATTTACGGCGATGTGTGTCTATTTATTTGTACTTTTAAAACACAACAGAATATTAGTGGCCTTTGGCTCTGCCTAATTGTCTCGTCTATTAGGACAAATCTGTAGTCGTTAATATTAAGTTCAGCTTATACTTGGTGTGAAACATAAGATTTTTATCATAATTTTTTTTTCCTAGGCTAGCATTAAGTGGGCCCATTTTTTTTTCTAGCATATCTGAACCTAGCTAAGTTGCTAGGGTTAGACTTCTCTTGAAGGCCAAGTAGGCGCCCTTTTTTTGGTTAAGTAACAAACGGATTTTACATGTAATCCAGGGACATCTGGTGGAAGGTTTTGCTGTGTTGAATGGAATGAAAGTGGGTACTTTCATAAACTCATCGAACAACTCGGCGTTGAAGCCCCACTTACCAACTACTTTGAGGCGGTGGGACTTTCAGCGCTGAGTTGTTCGATGAGTTTATGAAAGTGCCCAATGTTAATGATTTAAGAAAGAAAAACTTGTAAGATATCAGTAATTTCGTGACGTCTTGGTCTTTAAATTCCTCAACGCAGTCATCCTCTGTGTGCCAGAAATGATGTCGTTTAAATGCATATAATCGGTAGTCTTAAAGTTATACTTTTGAGCATTACAATGTTTATTTGTTTTCGAGATTTCACTGTGAAAGGTAAGGTCTAACAGAGCACTATTACGTATGGTGATATTATTACATGTAGTAGCTTAGTCAAGAAGGCTAGATTTCTGCCCAACATATGGAATCTAGTTGGCCGATTGACATGCTGTTTGAGATTAAAGTCTTGGAAATGTGAGACGAATTCAAAAAAAAATCACTACTGGTGGATTCTGAGGTAGCTGGCTGGATCCAGGAACTTTAAGGAAACTGGAATTCCCAATCAATACTGAACTTGTTAGATTATTTGGTGGGCGAGAAAAGCAGGGCAGTGGGCACGGACAGCAAGGGCAGGAATGGCCAGTTGGTTGCCATACTACGCCCCACTCACCTGATGCGTAACCAGTTTCGTTGGACAAATAAGCTGAAATATAAGAAGCACTGTATAGAGTAACACACCCGGGATTTAACAACGCAGTCACTTCTGAATAAAGTGAAACCAGTGACGTAAAGTGAAGTAATTCATGAGAGGAACTAAGCTTAAGGTATGTTTCAGTTACGGCGATGATAATCGGAGGGGCGATTAAGAAACAATGAATTGTAGTTCCTCCGTCTTGTTCACGTCCATGGTATTCAAACAGACACACATGGTAGGTGTTGCCACCGGTAGATAACCTTCGGAGAATAAGCTGCAACGTGGAGACCTAACTGAATTCGGCTGTAAATGCAGAATCACGTGATGTTCCTCCTTGATTAGTAGGCCGAATTCATTACTAATTGCAGGTTTTCTGTCTGGCTCCTCATTCATTTCTTCACTCTTCTTGATAGATTCCGTGAGGTCGTCTAATGATTCATTTTTGGGTAGAGAGCTACCAACCAGACATGGTACTAAAATAGAATTTTCGAATCTTTTTTTAATATTGTGTGAAAGGGCGTATCAACAGTTGCGCATGAAACAAAGAGTGGCGAACAGCGTTATGATTTAGTTAGGACATTTGCAGAACTTTATATACTCCTGATGCACCAACACTT
>JAHWFP010166849.1:9844-43668 GCA_023313725.1 Lithobius niger
ACATCTAGCACTTGCTTGCATCAAGTGAGGGAATGCACAACCTCATTTCTTTTAACGAAACAAGACACTAGCCTCCTAAACTATTGAATGAAAATTTGGTACGTCCTCGAGCACCTGGAAGCAAGATGTAAAGTTTAACAATATCACTGCCCCCAGATGACGCCACAGTATTTTCGTACGATTTTCAATCGGTGTTAGTGCCTCTTTAAGTGTAAGATTTAGATTGGAAGGGGGCAAATTTTTGTGTTTATATAACTTAGTTTATCGAAATTAAATGAGGTCGGTGGGAAGTCCTGTGTTCTGTGTTGTGTCCTGTGTCCTGAGTTTCAATCGGGGTAGTTTATTTCTGTGTCAGACAAGTGAATCTTGTAGCAAAACAAAGCCAGTCTTTAATGCAGCCTGTTTGCTTCGTTTACCCTTTGGCCTACCTTGTGATTAATTTTTTTTATTTACGTCAATTCATTTTAGAACCTTGTCCTTATGTGCGTAGCATGTCATAAGTAGTTCGTCCCCCACATTCCTCGCCGCCCGCCGCCCCCCTTATGTGCGTAGGCAATGTTTCCTATTCTGTTATC
This sequence comes from Lithobius niger, assembly GCA_023313725.1. Taxonomy (NCBI): domain Eukaryota; kingdom Metazoa; phylum Arthropoda; class Chilopoda; order Lithobiomorpha; family Lithobiidae; genus Lithobius; species Lithobius niger. The sequence goes on from JAHWFP010166849.1 coordinate 10,420, forward strand.
AATGACTTAACACAACTTAATGTAACTTTTGAGAAAGTTGCAATCGATTGGCTGCTGTGTTGGGCTTCTTTTACTTCTTTCCCCACAAAACTTCCTTCTCTTGGTCAAGCTCATTGTCCTTCGTAGGGTGGGGAAAAATAGAAGTGGTGCCCAGTTTATGCATGGACTTGTGTGCTATCACACTACGTGATCGTACAATACATAAGCTTCATGGTTTATGCTAGCGTCCCAGACGCTACTCATCAAAGCTCGGCAGGAAAGCCACACACGTGTTACAGGGCCGCTTCAAAAGTGATGACAGCAGACGCATTGTATGTGTTCGGAGATATAGTATTTCAGAATTTGAGTGCCGAAAAGTGGTACGGCAAATGCCGCACCAGCCGTACCGCTTCCTACGGCCATGGGTAGTAGCAACGTGGGGACAAAGGCAACCAATTTAAGTCAACACAGTCGCGTTCGCAGGCTTCAGACGACAGCTCCCACAAGTCAGGAAGAGACAAATGTAAATGGTGTGGTTCGTTGACACTCCACCGCAAACAGTCGTGCCCAGCAAAGGACAAATCTTGCAACAAATGCCGATAAATGGACATTTTGGGGTAGTGTGTCGATCTAGTGCTTCAGTTCAAGCCGTCCAGGAGCAAACTTGCAACAAATTGTTTCTTGGGCCGGTGTGCATCATGCAAGAATTTCCGAGTCATGAACATTTGGTTGTAGTGCCGGTTGAAGCTTCCTTCCAGCCTTGCTTGAACTCCAGGAAAGTATTTCAAGTTCAGTTGCAAGTATGCCAGAGTGATATTGGATTTTTCATAGACACAGGAGCAGATGCTACGATATTGCCAGCACGGCTGTATGATTCTCAGGGCATGCCACCCCTCAATCACCCAACAAAAGACGTTGGTGGGTCCAGGTGATGCACGTTTAAAGACATTAGGTGTGCTTGAAACCAAGATCACTGCTCAGGATCCACAACAGATGAGGTTATTTATGTTGTCTAGGGTGAGAGGATGCCGTTGTTAGGCAGAGACGCTACACTTCGTTTAAATATTGTGGCGCGCATTAAACAAATTAATGCTACAAACTATTTTGAGAGGTACCCGAAAGTATATCAGGGCCTGGGCAAAATGTTAGACCCACCATCTCATCAAGCTTACGGCAGAAACCCGCCCAAAACCCCTACGTGCACCGCAGCATATCTCGTTGCCACTTCATGACAAGGTGAAGGCAGAGTTGGATCGTATAGAGGACATGGGAGGGATTCGCAGGGTTTATGAGCCAACGGAAAGATGTGCTGGTATGGTTCTCGTAAAAAAACCCAACGGAGACCTCAGAATTTGTGTCGATTTTGTTGATCTCAACGGGGACTTGGTTAATGATCGTGCAGTCCTTCCTACTGTTGACGAGATTCTCGGAAGACTGGCTAGTGCTACGGTCTTCACTAATTAAGTTGGAGCTCAACCATGGTTTCTGGCAGGCGACACTGGACGAGGAGTCACAGTTGTTGACAACGTTCATCATGCCATGGGGCAGTACTGCTTCACGCGCATACCACCAGGTTTGAAGTCGGCTCCAGAATTTTTCCAGGCGAGGAAATTTTGGAGGGATGTCCTGGGGTTCAGCCACTGATCGACGATGTGATCAATGCAGGGAAAGTGACGCCCGACCACGATGGCAAGCTGGACAGGGTCATGCACGCATTGGAAGACGCAGGTGTCACACTAAGCACACAGAAATGTGAATTTGCGAAGTCAGAAATCAAGTTCCTTGGACACATTGTGGATCATCTTGGTGTCAGCTCTGACCCAGTGAAGGAAACTGCGGTCACACACTACGAGCCCCCTACCAACAAAAAAGAACTTCTTCGCTTCCTTGGGATGATGAACCAGTTGGGAAAGTTCTTGCCCAATCTGGCAGAGGAGGCATAACCACTAAGAATTCTACTTAGTTCCAAGCATGAATGGGTGTGGGGACATGACCAAGAAATGGCCTTCGCCCACATCAAAGAAGCTTTGACGAGAGCCCCAGTGCTCGCACATTATGATCACAAGTTAGAAACGCGGGTGTCAGCGGACTCGTCGTCTTATGGCGTGGGTGCAGTGCTTCTGCAGTGGAGGGAGGAGGATAAGAATTGGAGGCCAGTAGCCTACGCGTCGCGTTCTCTCATGGACACAGAATCTCGCTGGCCATAGATTGAGAAGGAGGCGCTTGCGAGCCTCTGGGCTATTGAACGATTTGACGATTACCTGAATGGACTCCATTTCACGCTAGAAACGGATCGCAAGCCGCTCGTCCCAATTCTCTCCACGAAACACCTCACTGATCTATCTGCCAGACCACAGCGCATCAAAATACGGCTTATGAACTAGTCGTACACAGTCATCTACGTTCCTGGCACAGAAATCAAGACTGAGATGCATTGTCACGTGCACCTCTTCGAAGCACAGTTGCAGAACCCGGCGGCCTGACAGAAGACGATGTCACAGTACATGGGTACATGGGTACACGGGTAGCTGGGAGCACTGGGGCGTCAGATTCGATAGGCGTCTTGGTCCCAGCTGTACATCTCTGGCTTCCTACAGACCCGGGTTCGATCCTGGGCATGGGAAGTGTATATGTACGGGTTTTTCTCCGGTTGTTTCCCGCCCGTTGTACGAGGGTTTCCTCCGGGTACTCCGGTTTCCTCCCTCCTGCGGCAAAAAACAACTGTTTACGATGGTGGTTCCTTCCACTTAACATCTGCCGCTTGGGCCTTCAAAAAGCTGTATAGCTTACTGGCCGACAACGTTTATTCTATTCTATTCTACATGTACGTAATGTCATGGCAGGACTCCCCGCAGGCACTATAAAACTGGAAGAAATCCGAGAAGCCCAGCGGACAGATGGTGAACTTGCCATCGTTTGCAAGTACGTTCAAACCGAATGGCCGCGCCACAGGAAATCTGTTGACTCCCGAGCTGGTCAGTATTGGCCTACGCGACGTGAACTTGCAGTGCAAGAAGGTGTGCTTACAAGGGGTAACCGGCTTGTCATTCCTAAATCACTAAGACAGGAGGTCCTGGAGAAGATTCACGAGGGTCACATGGGTATTGAACGTTCACGGCAAAAGGCCAATCAAGCAGTGTGGTGGCCGGGTATGGCACGGGACATTGCCACAGTCACGTCATCGTGCGAGGTTTGCCTTAAGTTGACAAAACCACCGTGTGAACCTTTGATGCCTGCGGAACTCCAAAAGCGTCCTTGGGAAGTGGTGGGAGCCGATCTATTCTACAGGGAAGGAAAAAACTACCTTCTCATCACAGACTACTACTCGAGGTACCCAGAGGTGATGATCATGACCTCCACAACAGCTGCTGCCAAAGCAATTTTCTCGTGTTACGGCTGGTCAGAGGTGCACAGGTCGGACAATGGACCCCAAATTTGTGGTAGAAGCCCTCGGCGAATTGGCCCAAGTGTGCAGCTTCCGTCACATCACGAGCAGCCCCCATCTGCCGCGAAGTAACGGGCTTGTCGAGGCTTCGGTTAAGACAGTGAAGCGTTTACTTGCTCGAGCGGACGACCCGTATGATGCCTTATTGGAGTATCATGCAACACCAGGCAGTTCAGGCTACTGTTCCGCGCAATTGCTTATGGGTCGTCAGCTGAACACCGGCCTCCCAAGATTGTCTTCGCAGCTGCAGCCGCAGCTACCCAACCACAGTGCCGTGCTCGACATGGACAATAAATTGAAACAGCGACAGAAGCGTGACTATGACTTGAGACACCACACACTGCCACGTAATGAGTTCCCTGAAGAATCTCGTGTTTGGATAACAGATCTTCAGCATGAAGGTCAAATCAAGTCGAAGCGACTTCACGCCACGCTCGTATCTAGTTTCCACTCCAGAGGGAACGGTGCGCAGGGCATCACAACACTTGCAAGCACTGCCACCAAGTGATGGTTCTCTAGTGCGCAGTGAACCAGCGTCAGTGAGTGCTCCACAGGCTTCACCAGCAACTAATACATCAGTGTTGCCAACAGCGACTGCTGCGGCAGCCTCTAGAGAGACCATCAGAAGATCTGGGCGGGTTGTCATCCCTCCCAAGAAACTGGATTTGTAAAGCATTTGTGAACAGTTGCATGCTTGGCGTTGTGATGGGTTATTAGTAAAAAGGGTAGATGTCATAGTAGTGTACGTGTGCCCCATTGGCTGGAGGGCGCTCATGTCAATACACAACAAGAAGTAAAAGGCACGCTCCAAAACATGGCTCTATCCAAAGCAAGCTACAGCAAGTGGTCAACACAAAACGATGAATAAAGCCCAACACAGCAACCAACCCATTGCATATTTCTCAAAATTAAGTATTGTAAACAGAATAGGAAACATCAGCTACGTACGTAAGGGGGTAGCTTCGTTACTGTGAACCAGTAGCAGATCTATGGGGGGGGGGGGATTACTAATTACGTTCCTGTAGCAGTGGCAGATGCTACATACATAAGGGTATAGTCCTAAAATGACCTCGCGTAAATAAAGAATAAATCTCAAGGTGAAAGATTAGCTAAGCAAACAGTCTACATTAGAGACTGCCCTTGTGAGGGTGCCAGTTACACTAATCTGACAAAGACAGAAAGAAAGAAAGAAACGATAGCTGTCCCTACTGAGACTCAAACCCAGGATTTCCCGCCGCCCTTCATTAAAGGTTTATATGAACACACAAACTGTCCCCTTCCTAGCCAAACCCAAATCTTACACTTAATAGCTCACAGTAACCTCGGGACCGATAAAGTGACTGTTGGTCGGGAAAATGCGCTCCAGACGGTGGGTGGGGTGAACTACAAGAGACAAAAGAAAAAAAGGTCCTCTCAAAAGTTTTCTCCCCTCCCCACCACTAAGTCCTTCAAAACATATGCTCCAGAAGCCAGAAAAGACTCTAGTGCCAGAAATTGCTTCAGCTGAATTGGCCGTACCACTTTTCATTTGCTTCCTTTGGCGCTGACGGTTTTTTTCAGTTTACTTTTGTATCAAGCATAACAGTTACTACTACCCGAAGAGGGATCAATAGTTCTAGGCGTGGGCTTCAAGTAAACTAAGTTCAAATTAGTCTAACTGCCACCACGGAAGAAATTCATGCTTTACTGGCAGTTGTGATTTAAATTAATTAAGAATTAAAATCATATGGGTAAAAGCGAGTTCAACGATTTCAACAACAAAAAGTAAGTTTTTATTTACGCTTGAATAAATGTTTGAATACAAGCTCTGATTTTGTTTCTGTCTTTACATCTCAAAGTAGAAGAGTTTAAACTAAAACATCAAGTGTATCCCCAGTTCAACTTTACAATTTGGCTTAATCAAATTTAGATTAGACGAGAATGTTTCTTTGCAAAATCAATTTACAGACAATCGAAAACAATAGTTTGCGTGACGCTACCAAACCTCATTAGGCTGCTAAAAATTAATGAAGTGGTTCTCAGGAGTAATTTTAAAAAATTTGAATCGAGTGAGCGACATTCTTTTTTTATTTTTTATGTGCAATTCTTCAAATGCGAGTGATGGCTTGGTTACACTTCTGAATGCATTCCGGCCAAAGCTGCATATGATGACAACTTGTCGTAGTATCGATAAGATTTTGTATTAAGCAAATTGTCGTTGGTTATCCTTGAATTTTCATTGATTCAATGATTCCCCGACAGGGGAGCAAAGAAAACGAACATTTTTTGTTTATATTTGTACTATTTTAGCAGGGGCCGGCGAAACCAGCTAGGGGGTGTGAGGGAGCGCTGTAAAGTCCCCCAGCGGGGTCCGGGGTGGAGCCCAGGAAGCTGAAGCATTTTGCGCTATTTGAGAGCCTATTTTGGGCTTTCAGAGACACGTTTGCACCACATTGTTAAGCAAATGTCTGATGTTTTTCGTAAACATTCTTTAGCATGAGAGGTCGTAAAAACCTAATTGTGACCAAAATTCTGTTTTTTTTTTTACACATTTTATTTACAAATTAAATTAACTGATGAATGAAATTTGTTTAAAAATATTATTAAGTTAACGTTAACACTATCATTTAGGTTTGAAAAATATATAACCATAGCTAAAACACACAGTTGGCCGTCATTCGTGTTGTGCGTTGGCTTTTAAAATCGGGCCTTCTCCTTTTAGAAATAACTGGTAAGACAGTGGCATCCCAAACGTGTCTCATTACTAAGATGCCTGTCAAATCATGGAGTTGACGGTCTAACGCAGCAAATCAATTTTCAGTTTAGCCACTTACTGTACACGATTTTCGCTCAGTTCATTGGTATCACGAATTCAAATGACGAAAACTTAACTAGAATCCTTAACAACTTTTGTTTTGTACATATTTAGTTAACGTTTCTGCATTAACTAAGACGGTTCTTAAATATGGAGGTGATGAGGACTACTGGAGCAAAACGGCAAACTCCATTTTGAGCTTTTGCTCCCCAAATTTTTGCGAATTTTATGTCGTTGTGTGGACTGTCTTCCGGCTGTTCCCCGACAACAATCTCTGTTACTCCCCGAAAGGGAAGCAAGGCTTCCCCGACTTCATGTTGCTTAGGACCAAGGCCCTCACCTTCTCCAGTCCTTGCGGCCAAAGCTGATCCTCCCGCCAACCATCATTCTGCCCACCATCCGTGCCAACCGCTGAGTGCCGTCCTCGACCTGAACACCCGTGTCAAACAGACCGTCACCATCTTCCCACAACTCCCTAACCAAGGCCCTCACCCTTTACCGGCCCTTCGGCTGATCCGCCCATCAACCATCATTCAGCCAACAATCCGTGGCGACTGCTGGGTGCTGTCCTCGGCCGGAATGCCTATGTCGCCCGAATCGGGTTCCAACTTACACAACAGACCAGCCAACCCATCGCCTCCGTCCCTTCGGCCTTGTAAATCAATGGCCTGCCGTCCACCTCCCTACCGGCCGGTACGACCATGGAACACCGGCAACGGCCGGAACGTCTAGTTCAACGCAACCCATCCACAAAAACTCAACCAAGGTCCTTGCCTCCCTCTGTCCCTTCGTCCACATTAAAGCAAACCTGGCACCAACATCGCCCAAGCCAACATAAGTCTTCCCGCAACAGGTCAGCTCATGTCCGTCCCCTTCGTCCAAGCAGACCAGCCTTTCGTCCACAAGACCACACACCCCGGTAATCGACACACAGCCCGACTCTCGATCCCGGTCACCACTTCCAGCATCCACGCCAGAACCCGGCCCTTCGTCATCCTTTCTGCCAAACCGCCACGTCAGTTCTCCAACAACTTGAACAATTAGCCCACCGGCAACGGCTCCTTCCCGACTTCTTCCACACTTTCGGCCAACCTTCAACCACCTCGATTACAACGCCACCCTGCGCCTCGCGCCGCAACCATTTGGCCTTGCTTTGGTTCCACGGTCTTCGTTTCCGCTTCTGCCATGTCGAAGTTCCTGCCTATGGCACGATCACGTGCCCATTTTGTTACGTTTTCTAGAAGCTATCTAGCGCTCTCTCCACTCAGAACTGTGCTTCTTTTGGATTTTGTGCCCAGCTTGCTACAAGTCTTCATTTCACAATGGTTAAAGTGCGCCATGCCAAGACCTTTTCCGACGAAGAGGATCGATATTTTGGACGTATCCCTGTCAAAGACGCCCTGGCTCTTGCAATTGACCAGGCAACAACCGCCCGGGAAGGCTAGACCCCACAAACGGATGTGCCAATTCCACAGACTCTGTGACTATTACAATGCCTCTTGCCCCATCTGTGTCACGATCCCTCTCGCAGATTGGAGGATCATTGCTATACTGATCTAGCCTCCGCTCTTCGCAAGCATCAACGATTGCAACGTTCACGCCTTCTGTTAAGGCAGAAAACCACCAAGGAACCAGGGAAGGAAACCAAACCGTCGGCATCCCAGAAAACTCAAGTCCCCCCCTCCCTTCGGCCAAAAAATGCAAGCTCGCTTCTATCGTTTCACCGCTTCTCAAATCTATTCGGAAAAAATCAGCCACGGTCCCTCAACGCTCCACCCAGGGTTTTAAGGTCACCTTGCCTTCCACCACCAGTGCTACACCAGTTACCCCAGACAAATCACCACACCAAGATTCAATGACCAGCATCCCACTCTCACAAGCCTCCTGGCTTTTTTCACTTGTGGTCCATTCTTCTGCATCCGCATCAACCTCAAAGCTTCAAGAGACACTCTTCACCCCTAAATCCTTCAAGTCAACAGGATGCCCAACCAGCGCCCCTTCAAGTCGACAAATCGTCGTCTCAAACGGACCACAATCCTCTTCAAGACGACACCCCGTCTTTTCCAATCGGGGGAGAGTAGCCCGGAAACCCCTTTTCTTTCCCCCTTCACTGAAGATCTCGAGGCATGCAGCCACTCCACAATCGCCTCCAAGGGACCAGCCTCACAATGACGCACTGGATCTCGATACTACATCGAACCAAACTCCAGCAACCAATCAAGTTCTCCCAGACAACAACCAAGTAGTCTCGGACAGCCAAGTCCTCCCGGATGTATCCCAAGGTCGTCCCTCATCTCCATCTAATAACGATCACTTTCCTCTCTAAGGATCAGCAATCAAGCTCACCAAGCAACCAGCTCTTTGGCCTAGACAACGACAACAGGCCCAAACTTGACCACGCTTCCCTGTTCAATCGCCTCAAACACAAACTACGATTGAACAAACGTGCAAAACAACAGTTTTCCGAAAACTTTGAAAAGGTTAAACCTCTTCTGGACTCTCTTCATTCCCAATTTTCCGCTTAGGACAACTTCATATCTTTGCAATCTCAAAATTCAAAACTCCAAGCAGCAAACCTCAAACTACTTGAAGAATCTGCCAGCCGCAAAATTCACCAAGCGCTCTCATCGAAAACAACACCCACCCCTCCTCATCAAGGACTCAACGACCCCATTTCCCTGGGCCCATGGTCCCCGGTCCTGATCTCCTTCTTGCAACCAACAAGACCATCATACAAAACCCCCAGCCGTTTTGTCCATCCCCTCCTAGCATCAAACCAACGGGGACCCCAGAATTAGACTCGAAACCCTCCCTTCAAGACCTGTAGTCGCTTCATCCCAGTCAGAACAGTTACCGGATCATCAATCACCCCCTGACTAGTTCAACAATCACGGTCTCGCTCCACAACCAAATCTCCGAAACTTGGGAAACAATGACACCTGCATCCTTCGGCCACACTGTCCACGCATTTTTCCTCTGGCAATTTGATAACGCCACCACCTTTCTACCACTTCACCCCAATTTAACCCAATTTTCGAATCACCAAACCACTGACCTTCCTTGTGACCTTTGCCGCCATAAAGCCAAAGGTTATCACCACGGTGTGCGCAACAACCCTACAGCTAACTAACCAATCCCCATCTTGCCGGTCAACAACATAGGGCTCCCTCTTTCCAATCCTCCCCACCCTTTTCCTTGAACCATTTCGGGGAAAAAAAATGATGAAATGATAATAACAAAATCAGAATCACCTAAGCCAATCCAAGCGCTCCAAACCTGACTCGTTCCCTCTTTGGGACTCTCGGAAAATGCTCTCTCTCATCATGGGAAGTTGACCGGCAAATCTGCCATCTTGCACGTTGCCCTTTCTTCTATCAAATTAACTGTTCCAAGCATTCTGGCCACAGAACGAACCTCACCTTCTGTCAAACGCCTTACATTCCAGACTATTGAAAATCACTTCATTTGATTACACTCGGTTCCAAATTTTAAGTGACATGTCCCATCCAACACAAAAAAAAAAGAGAGTAATAATAACAACAACAAAATAAAAATAGCAGATCAAATTTAAACAAAAAAAAAAACCTTTTCAAAGCTGAACGGTATGGCACGATTCATCAATATAAAGGAAACTCCACACCCGAACCACGGAAAATTGAACGTTTCTTCATGTTCAGTGGTATCCACACTCCACTACGAGAAAGGCCTCTAGCTTCAAACCCACCACGGCACCTAGAATGAAGTGGTTGAGGTGGTCTTATGGTTGAGGTGGTCTTATGTTGGACATCTGAAAACCACCTCAACCAAGACATCAAAAGGTCTAAGCAAGGTAACTACCCTCCATTCTTACCTCTTTAATCACAATTGTGGTCATCATGGAATCCCTGTGTCATGCCTTCCACCACACTTCATGAAATGACCACTCAATCAGCCGCCTCCAACAGTACCCCAGGGACTCGCTCAAAAGGTGCCTGCCACCAATGCAAAATTTGACAGGTATTGCACTTTTCTCAGCAGAAAGAAAGAACATTTCGCCGGCCCCCAGCCAGGCCGGCTAAAAATGGTTTCTTTTGCTGAAAAAGTACTATACCTAAGGGCCCACCCTGCCTCCCCTCTTGAGTCACCTTTTGACAATCTTGAGACAAAGAGATGGCAAGCAGAACAGGTGCCTCTCTTAAATAGGGAGAATCGCGCATGCCCGGTTGGGTACTGAGGTGGCCGACGATCTTTGAAATCTCAAGGCAAAGGCAGCATCGTTGAGACAACAATGCAAAAATTGATAGGTATTGTACTTTTCAACAAAAGAAACCATTTTTAGCCGGCCTGACTGGGGGCCGGCAAAATGTTCTTTGTGCCACATCCTACAGTCAGGCTTGATGTACTCGGACAATACTATACCACTGTCTTGTATAGTTTAGATAATACGTTTTGGATGATCTTGAAATCGACCTCCTTTTTCTTTAAAAAAAAAAAGTTAGTTTGTGCCTCATCCTACAGTCAAGCTTGATGTACGCGGACAGTACTATACCACTGTCTTGCATAGTTTAGATAATACGTTTTGAATGATCTTGAAACCGACCTCCATGATCAGTTTGGGTTTCATAATCTGATTCTCCTTAGCTGACTTCCTATATGGTTAATTTCTTTAAAAAAGTTATTAATGATGTATATCGATTCTATTGGAATTAATTTTGCATTGGACGGGACTTTTGGGATATACTGTATAACCTAAATACAAAGAACAAAACCCAATCACGATGGGAACCCAAACCTACTTGACAAATTGCTGCACTCTTGAAATTCACTTGAGGTAAATCGTATGTCTTTTAGTGGTTGAGGTAGGGTAGGAAGCATGACTTAAGATGTCATTACTTAACTATTATAATTTATCGTTTATAAATTCACACGATTGCGTTCAAATTTAAGTTACATTTACAAATAAAGAAGCAGAAGGGAACCAACCAGCAACCAATTAAATTGATCACTGACGAATGTATTTATTTTTCAGATGACTTCTTTCATGAAGGAACTGGATCACAGCCAATTTATAAATGCAAAATTTGCAATCAACAATTTTCCAAAGAAAGCTCTTACAGCAGTCACTTAAAACAGCACATGGAACTTTACAAATGCTCCGTGTGTAGTAAATGCTTCGGTTGCCAGAGTCACTTACGGGAACACTTTGAAACACATTTGCCTAAGGATCAGCGTCAGATTTGGCGTTGTGACATTTGTGGTCATGAAGTTACTTCTCGTCAAGGCCTCCAATTCCATAGGAAGAAACATCTGAATGTGCTGTAGTTTGAAAAAAATAAACTTCTTTTTTTCAATCGTATTACTGCCTCAGACAAAGAGGAACAATCTAATTTTATTCCTGTTGAGCCTCTTGGCAATAAATCGATGATACGAGTAATTTAATTTTTAAATGGCAACGGCATATTTCGACGAGAAATGAAACCGCAATGAGAAGACATGGTTATGTAAACGTTTGAATGTTTGAACGTATAAATGTTTATCTGAATTTGTTTATATAAACGTTGAAGTTACTAATGGATATTAAACTGCGATGTTCGTATAATTTGAATTACTGGAATTGAAATTCGTTAGAAATTTGTTTTGTAGTTTGTAGGCTACTTTGCATGGTTGCAATGTCTACCTGTGAGAGAGATCCTGTATTGTTTGTTGGAAAAAGTAATAAAGGTGTATGTGAAGCATTTCCAATAACAACTGTGGACGTAACAACGGCTGGTGTTTTTTTTTGTTGAATTTTGTTAATACTTCTGAACTATTGAAGAACAAGCAAATCACAAGCTGAGTAAATATATGCTTGGTCTCCACATTGAGAGTATGGGAGCTTGAATCCTCCCACACAGACGGCATTACAGTAAAACCTTGTTAACTCAAACTCACTTAAGTCAAACTACCGGTTAAGTCAGACAATTGTGTGCTATTTGATTGGCCCAATACAAAATGACCCTCGTTATCTCAAACAAATATCGGTTAACTCAAACTCCGTATTGTAATTTTTGTTATGTGACACCATGCATTGTGTCGCTTTTGTACCCGAAAAGGTATTTTTGTTGTTTTTACTGAGAAATTAGTAGTACATTAGTAGTACATTTCGCATATTGAATCAATGTGCACTTAGCAAACATTCGATAGAATATTTGGATGCAAAGATGTACTCTGTATTCCCCAGGCCAACAGTGTTTTAATGCGTTTCCGGTCAACTCAAACTCCGCTTAACTCAAACTGCAATGCCAGTCTTGCTGGAGTTCGAGTTAAAGAGGTTTTACTGTACTTAAAAAAAAGAGGTCTCTCTGAGCAGTGGAATGATGTTGGTCAACTGGTCTTGATCAAATCAATCGGAGACTCATTTTTTTTCCTGGATCGTTCAACAGTTGCAAACTGTTAAACGAAAGCGGACAAAATTCTTAAATTTTAGCAGAACCTGTAATCATTGGGGAATCACTTCCAATCACCGTATGGCACTGGCAAACGGATAAAATTAGCAGGGTCAAGTATTGAAACAGTTTGATATCACAGGGTTTCTGCGAGATTCAATAATATTCAGATCGAATTTTTTTGCTCAGAAGTTGACTCCGTGGTAACATCATTTAAACTCAAACTTCATAATTTGTATGTCTAATAACTTATTTAATCTTACAACTTTTTCATTTAAGCTTCCTTGAAAGCATCGGTAGTCTTAATTTTAACTTTTCTAAGTCTGGTTAAGTACCATTTCAAAAACTCCTGTTTTATAAATTATTATTTTTTTCTTAAAGACGTCAAAGCAGAATTGAAAACCAAATCACGAATGAATATCCTCACTGTCAACTGAAACCTGGTGCTAGAGCTATTAATAATAAGTTATTAATAATCAGAGCTATTAATTACAAGCAGCATTTAATTTTTTTTCAAGGCTTTTCACATAACTATTTACTACAAGTAACTTGTAATGTACTTCTTTTACAAGCCGTTATTCCTTCATACTGCCTCTTGCCCCCCCCCCCCCAGTCAATCAAGTTGCTCCAAGCGATTTGCTCCACCCAATTTCTTTTGTTCTCTCGGCCCGCAGCCAATCAGAGGGGTGTAGCTCTCCTCAGTGTTCATGGAGGGGTACTAAAAATTCTATCCTCTGGTGTATAACCCAGCTGCACAATCCATTCAGTAGCATAGTTAACACCATTCGCCACAGATTACTACGCCAGGTGGGAGTTCGAGATGTCCTTCTGCAGTGCCAAAGCCATGCCGGGTAGGTAGTAACCGGTCTTAGTCAGGGACTTCATATTTATTTATTGTTTGGGCCTTTTAATTCAAAATGTGTTAGTCTTAAAACTCAAACTTTAACTTTGTGGCAATTGTAATGGGGGTCATGAAATTGGCATTTTAGCTTCAGTATACCCCATTAATGTAAGAGTTACACGGGCCTCTTCCTATAAACTCAGTTTTATCCAAACTTAGTGTAGAAAGAAACCATTTTTCAACCATTTGTTTTCTTGGTGGTCACAGTTTTTCTTAAACTCTATGTTTAATAGTAAATCTGTTTATGATGGATTTCTAAACAGTCACGTCTGGCAAAATTCACTTGTAAGGTTTTACAAAATCACGCAAACGGGATCTTAGCTGCAAGTGCAAAATTACAGTTAATACTTTTTCTTGTCCAAATTACTTTGTTACAAGTCTGAAAGTGAGTTTATTGTAAACTACCATGAATTTATGTAATTCTAGTTAAAGTTGTTTTTATAAACAAACCAAAGTTAGTTTTATTTAAAACTACCGACTGTAAAGTTACTTATTGTAAATTACCACGTGTATTCTTAAAAAAATGTTTTATTATACACAGGCAAAAAACTCCAACAGTTTGAAACCTTTTTGTCTACTACTACTAATTTAACAATTTAGTGTGGTTAAATCGTTTTGCTATCCTTCCTGGTGGCAGCGCCAATAGTTAGCTAGGTTACTCAGAAGCCTAGACCAAAGACCGAACCCTCAATCCGGTTGTAGTCTGCTATGCTGAATATAATAGTACCGCAAATCAGCCAAACATTACAGGGGGTTGATAACCCACACATTTGCTTCATACTAAAATTGATAATCTTACACTTCCTGGTGGCAGCGCCAATAGTTAGCCAAATTACTCAGAAGCTAGTTAGCCAGAAGCCTACGACAAGAATTACCAAACCCTCAACCCGGTTGTAGTCTGCTATGCTTGATATAATAGTACCGCAAACCAGCCAAACTTATGTCTGCATGTAACTTGAGTTAAGACCGCAAGTAAACCATCACTAACGACATCTGAAAACGCACCCAGAGGTAGCAGCAGCCGTTACAATCTAACAACTCACATACATTACAGTGAGTTTATTCTGATAACCCACACTTTTGCTACATGCTGAAACTGATAATCTAACACTTCCTGGTGGCAGTGCCAATAGTTAGCTAAGTTACTCAGAAGCCTAGGCCAAGGATTACCAAACCCTTAACCCGGTTGTAGTCTACTATGCTTGATATAATAGAGCTGCAAATCGGCCAAACCTATGTCTGAAAGTAACTTGAGTTAAGATGGCAAGTAAACCGTCACTAACGCTGTCTGCAAACGCACCCAGTGGTAGCAGCCACCGTAACAAATTCTGGCAACCCACATACATTACAGTGGGTTTATTCCGATACCCACACTTTTGCTGCATGCTAAAATTGATAATCTAACACTTCCTGGTGGCAGCGCCAATAGTTAGCTAAGTTAATCAGAAGCTTACGCCATGGATTACCAAACCCTCAACCCGGTTGTAGTCTGCTATGCTTGATATAATAGTACTGCAAATCAACCAAACTTCAGTCCGAAAGTAACTTGAGGTAAGACCGCAAGTCGACCATCACTAACGATGTCTGCAAACGCACTTAGTGGTAGAAGCTGCCATTAATCTGACAACCCACATACATTACAATGGGCTTATGCTGATAACCCACACTTTTGCTGCGTGCTGAAATTGGTAATCTAACACTATTTACACACATTACAGAGATGTAAACCAAACCCCAAATCTAGAAGAAAAAAAAGAAGGAAAATATGGGCTTACTGCAACACGGAAATTTGAAACCAGGAAGAAACAAAGACGTTTTTCCTAATGGCTTTCTCCAGGAAGTTCGGTCATATTATGCAAATTCTCAATTTTAATATAATTTCCAACAAGACACACTAATAAAATGACTACTGTTAATAACGCACTGACTACTGTTAATAACGCACTGACTCGATCCTCGCTAAAGCTCTCGATGCAACCCCTCGAAGGCACAGTCTGCTGTCTCACAGGGTCAGTGCGATATTAATGATAACCAACCAATACTCTGCGTTATCTTGGAAAAAACGAACCATCTTACATTGAGTGATCAGTACAATCGACAGTCTGGCGATATTGAGTATAAGCGTTATTTTAAATACACTGGATTCACAAATTTTTGATAGGCTGCTAACTTACATGTTGGGGGACTTATTCAACATCTAAGTTAAAAGCCTATCGAAAATGTTTGAATACAGTTTATTTGATGGCATCGAGTATCAGCGTTATATTTGACTGTCGACTCTTGAGTTTCGTAACACAAAATCTCAACAAAACTCGGAAAAATTCCGGTTGCCAGCCAAATTCAAATGCGATAGTTCCGTCGAACTGGAGTGGAAAATGTAAAAAGCCCGAGCTATATCATTGAGGCCCGAAGAAGATAGCAGCTCAAGCTATCAAAAATTCGCTGGACGAAGCTGTTGTCTTGATTGTGAAAGGGTGCGGTAAAATTTTTTCCGGAATTTTTCCGAGTTTTGTTGACGTGGCATTTCACAGTACGAAAATTAACGATGTTTTTAAAGGTAACACAAAATGCATTCTGTGTCCTATTTGTGTACTTAAGTTCGTAATCAATAAAACTGATTAATGAGTTTCAAGGTGTTTGACTCTCAATTATACAAAATAATCAGACACAATGTGAGGATGCAAGCCCACAAGGCCTTGCTCAAACCCTCACACGGTCGGCCCTGACCCCAGGTTACTCATGCACCTGCGCGTCGGCAGGCAGAGACGGAAGTCAAGGGCAGTTCAGAGGGAGAGAGGCGAGGTAAGATGGCCGCACAACCAGTTCAACTGCAATGCTCTCATGCAATAAACCATTCAATGCAGTAAAGACGTGTCTCCAGCGAATCCTGACTTGCTCGGGGAGTAGGCTATCCGGGGCAAAGAAGCCACCCCGACAAGAGATGGCGCCTGAAAGGGTAAAAAGACTTAATCAACATTCCCACGATCGCCGGTAAGCATACCATGCCGCAACCCTTTGTGCACGCAAAGAAAATGTGCACAACCAAGAGACAATCTAGGTAAGATCGTGCAGTGAAATTTTGGAGGGCCCTAAAAAAAAAGTCAACAAACTAGAGCAGCAGTATCATCCTAGAACTGAATTTGAAAATTATTATGTGCTATGAACTGTTTAATTAGCCGAAACATCAGCATTTTGTATCCTGGGAAACCACGTGCTCGGCACCAAATTACAACATGGCCACAACCGCCAAAATAGTCCAAGGGATTCCCCAAGGTTAACAAAAGATCGCAAAAGCACCCAAACTTAATAGCCAGCATTTTCAACATGGCCACATCCGCCAAAATAGTCCAAGGGATTCCCCAAGGTTAACAAAAGATCGCAAAAGCACCCAAACTTAATAGCCAGCATTTTCAGATCACAAAACATCGTTAGCAAAATCGAAGGTGTCAAATGCACGTATTTAAATTCGACAGAAAAAATTCGTCAGTTGTAAACAAATGTCCGACGGCCAATTCACGCAAATAATTGTATGGCGCACGAATTTAACGAGCGGAATTCCGGTAACGTGGCCGCCAACAGAGAAATCAATAACGTCACAATCCATCCGTGCTGTTAGCTTGGTAAACCCCGCACGCAGATCTCAAACGAAAAAAGACGCCATTTTGATTTTCCCGCAACTCTAAACCTTGCCATCGACAATTTCAAAGCATGAACTCACAGGTAAATATTCTCGACGGCAACAAATCAATTGCTTACCATCTGAGCTTAGATGGTGAACTATGGGTCAATTTTGAAACTAAAACGCCATTGTCATTAGAAAAGAAAAATCAGCTCCTAGCAGCGTCTAGCCTATTAACCATGTCGGCACAAGCGCCTACGCACCACGCTTCAGCAGTGCCGCCGCAATTCCAAACGCCGCCACTAGATGGCAGCACCGGTTGGCAAAATGCGCACGCATCCACACCACACGTAAACGAAGCGCTAGGCGAAAATGCGAGCACGCAATCGATCGTTCAACAAATGTTTCACGAAATGCAACAGCTAAAACGAAACATAGCCCAGGACAGACAAGATTTAATGAACCAAATGCTTGACAAAGACAAGCAAATAAATCAGCTAACTGAATTACTTACACAAGCACAACTGGACAAAAGCCAACAAAGCCACAAATTGCACACTGACGATCTAGTTAGCACATCGCCGAACCAGCAAATCGATTGGCCAGCAGCCCACTACAAATCTAGTAGAATGCATACCGATCCCAAAAACGCACAGTCTCAACCAAATAGTGGGAATCATCTCACAGGGAAAAGCAACTTACTGGATTTTTCACCCAGCAAACCAGCAAACAAGCCTACTGAAAAGAGCAGCACACCAGAATGGCTTCCACAACTGGCAGGGAGTCATGACATTCAACAACTTTGTACCAGTAGCTCTCACTGACAAAACAAATTTATCAGAATGGATAAAAAATACCACACTGCAATTAACTGGGAAATCAATCAATCCAGATGGCTTACACACCGTCATGGAAAGTTGCCTGCAAGGGAGATACAAACACTGGTGGCACAGACTAAAGGAAAAACCACGAACATGGAAAGAAGTAATATCAGCATTAAAACTCAACTTCAAAAAGGCAATACCAGTGCAGGAAAGACTTGCAAAAATTCACAACACTAGACAACAGTATTTGGAACCACCAGGAGACTTTGTCAGAAAACTACTGCATCAAATCAGCAAGCTGCAGTACAAAATGTCAGACAAAGAACAAACAGACCTAATAATCGGACAAATGCATAAAGAAGTAAGAATGCATTTTGCACCGATGAAAATCACCTCACCAGACGAACTTCTGGAAGAAATAAACGAATTTCCGAACTACATTAGATTTCCGGAAAAAGAACAAGAACATCATCACAACTCAAGACCTCCAGATAGACGCTCCTACGCACATGCCGCAAATGCACAAAACAGCCAACAGCAGCCACAACCAACAACAATCGTCAGGTCAGCTCAGTCAATCGCAGCGCCGCAGAACGTCGACCTAACAAAGACAAGCACTGCTATAGCGCAAATACCACAACTGCTAAACTCCGAGTCCCAGCCATTCGCACCGCCCACCGCCGCACCTGCAGTAACCAATTCACAAGCGACGCAGCATCAGGTTCACACGGAAGAACCACGCAGAATCAGCGCAGGTTCACGCCGCAGGCCAACGAGTCCCAAGCCATGGCATAGCAAGGTCACCTGCTACAACTGTGACGAATTAGGCCACATTTCCACCTTCTGTAAAATGCCAAGAAGACCAAGGAAAACGGAGCAAGCCTTACACATTGGTCCACCTTGCGACATGCCATCAATGCATGTCATAGCCTATCGTAAAGGATTTTTCGCAGGCCTAGACACGGGATCAAGCAAGAGCTACATCAAAACCAAATGGCTTATGGCTATCAATCCAAACGCAGCAGCTGAAATTAACCCTTTCAACGTAGAACAGCCTACGCTAGCCAACGGCCAGCCAGGAATTCCACCTATGGGTACTAGGGATGTGCGATACTCGAAAAATTCGAGCCGAGCCGAGTATGAAACTTGTACTCGAACTCTGCTCGCTGCTCGCGTCCATACTCGAAAAACTCGAATCCGGCGAAAATGCGATAACTTCGTCAATTTTTGACCGATTTTGACATTCCAATATACCAAATCGATCGTCTCGACGAGAGCTTTCCAGTGGTGCAGATTAAAAGCCAATAATTGAAACCATTTTCAAGTTATATCCTTAAAATTGGAAAACCATGACCCACACAGTCAGCTAAGCACCATCTTTGTTCTTATTATCTTACCAAATTGAAGAGAAACTTGCAAACAAAATATTTTCATCAAATACTCGAACTCGGCTCGACTCGAATTAAAATTTTTCTACTCGCACATCCCTAGTGGGTACCATTGCCATTCCCATCTTGATACACGGCAAACACTTGGACATGACATTCAACGTGTCTAATGATCTTGCAATTGACTGCATACTCGGCATGGATTACGCCAGGCGAGTCAAACTCCACGTCGACCACGCCAATAACATTGGAAATTTCGATGGTGACATTCGCCATACCTTCCCGCTATCGTCACACGCCGCCAACCCACACACTGGTTCGAACAACCCAAGCTGGTTCATTCACACACCAGAAGGAGAAGTAAGCTAAACCAACTAACCAAAGAAGAATTCGACTATCTCGACTGGTTACTGGAAAACACCAGCGACATTTTTCCAGGAAGGCCAGGCAAGTTGAAAGAAAGACCTACACCATCAAATTAAATGCTGAAGCAAAACCCCTCAGCCAAAGAGTCTACTCCACGTCTCCACACCTCAAGAAGGAAATTGACAAGATGGTGGACGACCTACTCGAGACAGGCAGGATCGAACTCTCTGACAGCCAGTGGGGCTCACCATTTTTTCTAAAGAGAAAAAAGAACGGTGGTGGTTTTCGTCCGGTACTCGACTATCGCTATCTCAACTCGTGGATAGAGACGGACAATTATCCCATGCCACGCACCGATGAGGTGTTCCACTTTCTCGCCGGGGCGAAATACATTTCACTACTGGACGGCGAGCAAGGGTTTCACCAAATCCCTTTAGACCCTGCAAGTCAAGATTGCACGACATTTGTCTTCCATCGCGGCGCCTTCAAATTCCGAGTCCTTCCGTTCGGCCTGAAGACAGCCAGTCAAGCCTTTCAGCGAACAATGACAGCCATACTGGGGGACCTCATTGGAAGTGTATGCATTTTGTACATCGATGACATCGTCGTCACCACACGCACTTGGTCGGAACACTGCTGGGCTCTCCAGGAGATCTTCAAAAGACTAAGAGCGGCAGGCTTCACACTTAAGCGCAAAAAATGCCACTTTGGAATACCCGAATTAAAAATCCTCGGCATCTGAGTCACCGGTAAAGGGATCGAGCTTACTTTAGAGCACATGACAGTAATTCGAAACTGTCCACGCCCCGCCACGAAGAAAAAACTCGAAGCATTTCTGGGACTATGCGGCTATTTCAGGAAATTTATAGCCCATTTCTCAAAAATTGCCACGCCACTCCACCAGCTAACCCGGAAAGACCAAGAATTCAAGTGGAGAAGACAGCACCAAGAAGCCTTCGACACTCTTCAGTCCAAGCTACTAACAGCAGGCATCTTAACCCTACCCGACTTCTCTCAACCCTTCACGGTCGAGTCGGATGCGTCCACGGAAGGTTTGGGGGCCATGCTCGCACAGACCATCAATGGCGAAGTCAAAGTGATCGAATTCTGGAATCGCATGCTCAAAGACAGAGAAACCAAATACCCAGTCTTTGAACTCGAAGCCCTAGCTGCTATCGAAGCAATTGAGCATTGGGAAACCTACCTGGCAGGCGCACGATTCCTGCTAGTCACGGACAACTCGGCGCTCAAGTGGATCTTGTCAAAGAAAACCTCTTCAGCACGCACGGCAAGATGGGCCATAAGACTACAGACGTTCGACTTCGATGTAGTACATCGCCCAGGGAAAGAAAACACCGTGGCAGACGCCTTATCCAGAAATCCAGCACCAGACCACACCGATGATGAAGATGAAAGTAGCAAAGATCGACCACAGACCGATGAAGTCGAACAAGTCGTCCCAGACGAGGCACCACCACGACTCCCACTGCTCTACATCCGCACAGAACCAGAAGTAGACATCAGGGATAAACAACAACTGAAAACAGCCCAAAGACAAGACGCCATCGGCATGAGGATTATCAATGCTTTGACAAAACTTGAAATTGCAGGCAAAGGCGAAACCTACAACTTTGTAATCAAGATGAGGAAAAAGTACACCTGCGACGAAGATGGTATCCTCTACTACATCGAACCGCTTGCACCAGACAGACAACAGCCAGAACACGCATGGAGAATCGATGTACCGAAGAAACTCCACCACACCTACTTGCGAAATTGTCACGACCACAAACAAGCTGGCCACATGGGCGTGACAAAAACCATGCAGAGACTTCGTGCAGTCGCCCACTGGCAGCACATGTTCTCTGACTGCAAGGCGTACGTCCGCTCATGCCACGTCTGTTAAATCGCAAAAAACATCACAGCAGCAGAGAATTGGCAACATGCAACCTATAATACCATCCAAGAAGTTCGACATGGTAGGAATCGACTTCGTTGGTCCTCTGCCAGAAACTACACATGGCCACAAATTCATCATGACCATGATGGATTATTTTTCCAAACATGTCTGGCTCATCCCAACCAGAACGGCAACGGCCAAGACTGCAGCATGGAAGTTTCACAAAGAATTTCTAATGAAATATGGCGCTCCGAAAATTCTGGTCTCGGACAATGGTGCCGCGTTCATATCGAAAGTGTTCACACATCTGCTAGCTAGAGGAGGCATCAAACATCATCGAAAAACGGCCTACCACCCGCAGTCCAACACAACCGAAAGAGCCCACCGCACAATGAAGGGGTGCATAAGAGCGTTCCTACAAGACCATGAAGAGACCTGGGGACCGTTGCTACCGACACTCCAATACGCAATCAACACTTCACCCCACATCAGCACCGGCGAAACACCACATTATCTGATGTTTCTCGAGGATCCAAGAGTGCCGCTACACGCCTTGAGCCTTCCAGAAAAAGACGACATGACACCACAAGAATATGCTGAGTCAAAAAGACAAGAAATGAAGAAAGCCTATGACTTGGTCGCAGCACATCTAGCTGAAGCGGCCAGAGTGACAAAAACCGCCTATGACCAAAACACAGGCAATACAACTTCAGAGTGGGAGACCTAGTGAAAATCAGGAACCACGTCCTGTCCAATACGGAAAAGGGAATTGCAAAAAAGCTGGAACCAGTATTCAAAGCACCTTACAGGGTCCAAGAAAAGAGGAGCCCAGTAACTTAAAAAATCGTCTCCATCCACGACACCTCCGAGAAAACCATCAACGCGAAAGAAATGGAGTCGTACTGGGACCCAACCACAATGGACAAAAAGGGCCAACAACGACAATCGATACCGATAACCAACCCAATGATGACACCCAACCTGAAAAAATTCCAGACAATCAGTCAGACCTGGAATGTTCTGCCAACGAAGAAGACGAACCACAATCTTCAGACTCAGAACCAGATTCTGACCCAGACTGGCAAACTGCAGACGAGTCACAAGATTCTTCAGGCACAGACGACGATGAAACTAACATCATAAAAGCCCAACATGCCACCACCAGAGTAGGCAGGCCTAGGCGACCGTCTAGACACCTCAAGGACTACATACAATTTCTGGCGCAGGCACCATTCCAAGAACTCGAAGATGAGGAATGGGACTTCTGGGTTTCACGCCGGTAAAAAATCAAGTAGGCTATCTCTGCAAGCTAATTGCATCACCAAGCCTAATTGTTTTACGTAAATTGTCAGTCTTCCTGCACTAAGGAAAGACGAGCGTAAATAAGTCACAAATGTCAGCCTAAGTGAATTAACCAAAGATTTTTTGTCAACTTATTATTATTATATTTTGTATCTGTGCATTGGTCAAGTAGAGTAAGATTTTGTAAACTGCACTCTAGCCTATCAACGACAGTTGCTCGTTTAGGGAGAGGGGGGAGCGTGTGAGGTTGCAAGCCCACAAGGCCTTACTCATGCACCTGCGCGTCGGCAGGCAGAGACGGAAGTCAATGGCAGTTCAGAGGGAGAGAGACGAGGTAAGATGGCCGCACAACCAGTTCAACTGCAATGCTCTCATGCAATAAACCATTCAATGCAGTAAAGACGTGTCTCGAGCGAATCCTGACTTGCTCGGGGAGTAGGCTATCCGTGGCAAAGAAGCCACCCCGACAACAAAATATTCAAAGAAATTAATCCGAAATTAATGTGCTACAAGTAAAAAACTACTTAAAATGATACTAAAAAGCGTGCGTCACCATATTCGATTAATGGATGACAGCCATTGAATACTCAATCTTGTGAGTCTAGCATCAATCAGATGTTAATCATTCAGTGTTCTTTAACTTCCAAAAATAAACGGTTTTGAATATTATGCCAAGTTTCCACGACTGTCACAAAACAAATTATCTCACTTTTGATATCTTCATTGAGCTTTATGAAATGCTTCTTCAATTTAACAGTTATTTGAATACCAGATACCAGATAAATACATGTCACTGATTTTATTATTAAGTAGTGATGAGACGTTTAATAGTTGTGTTTTGAACCGACATCCTGAATTAAGATTTTGCATGACAGTGCATCTATTTTTTATACTTAATATTACTACTAGGAAGAAATGCAGCTCCTTAACAAGGGTGCTCGTACCTTGGGGCCATTGGGCTATTAGGGCTCAAGCCCCCCCCCCCCCCCAGAAGTTAGGTGCCCTTTTTACACATAACAAATTTGGGGGAAAATGCTGCGAGCGTAAAATGTAAAATATGTAAGCTTTCCTTTCCAACCTAGCAAGGGATGGAGTGGAAACTTCTCCCCAGTGAGTCACATGATTTCGTATTGTTGATTGACCTTTTTGCCCTTTTGATTGGTTGGTTTTGTTTTGCCCAGGGACGTGCACACAGGGAAAGTGTGTGTGTGTGTGTGTGGGGGGGGGGGGCGAGAGACATAAGGCCATGGCCTCATGGTAAAGTGGCCATTAAAAAAAATGACCATCATTTGCAGGACTGGTGGTGGAAAAAAGATCAAAAAAGGGACGAAAACGGCTAAGAAAGTGTTGCAAAGAGGGGAAGAAAAGGTAAAAATGGGTTAAAAACACGCCAAGAAAATAAAACGTTCCCACAAAAAAGTAAGTTGACCCCGTCGGGGCTGTGGCACGTGCCTGGTTTTTCCCTTTCTGAGTTTTTGAGCCCAACTATGTTGTTCCTGTGTTCCTTTAACAGAATTTTGTGTGCCTTTGTGTAAACCATTTGTCTGCCTTGTTTGCTGTGATTGGTTAGTGAAGAAGGAAGATTTAGTATAGAATGTATAAAAAATAACAACATGCACAGTTGAAAAAGCATGACTCGAACCAACAGCTTGAATTAACATTCAGCGTTTATTTTACCATGACGGTACATATAAACTAGCAGATGTACCCGGCTTCACTCGCGGTTTTGTTTCACCCGTGGTTGTTTCCAGTTTTCAGTCGGTGTTGCCTGAACGTTGACTGCGACAGGCAATTTTTTCAATATTACTGCACGGAAGAAACATAGTTCCTTCAACAGAATTTTGTACGCATATGTGTAATGGGAGTGGTTAGTAAAGAAGGAAGATTTAGTATGGAATGCATAAAAAACAACAATATGCACAGTTGATGGCGTAAGGTGTTATTGCTCATGTATCCTGTAGCACCATAATCACATAATAATAACTATGGCTAAAGCCGTGTCGAAAAAGCCGCAATGCCGCTGTAAAATAAACACCTTAAAAGTTGCAGGCGCTCTTACTTACAGGACGCATAATATCTTGTCATTAGTTGTGCTTGTAACTTTTTAAATGTTAATTTTTACAGTGAAAATTTGAAGATGACAACAAAGTTTTAGCCGAAGATTTGCTGGTCTGAGACAGGTGCTGCACTGCGTATTATATGATCATTAAAATCTATAAATAACTAAATCGCTAATGTCAGTGTGCACACGGTTGGAATGTTCATGCGTGACCACTTCGACAATTTGAGAAATTGGGCAGGCTGGATTTTGTTATTCTGCCATCACACTATATTTTCTTTTCTTTTTTTTTCCGGGGGGGGGGGGAGTATTTTACAATTTTTATTCGGTACCTATTAGCAAAAATTCTTTCCATTTTTACCGCATTTGATTTCTGACACGCTTAGATTATTGGTAAGCGAACTCATGGTTATACTAATGCTTTACGAATTAGGCCTAAAGCGAGTGTAAAGGCGACAGAGCGCATGTATTAAGCATGTATATTTCAAGAGCAGAGCCATGACTGGATCCTTGTTTTGCATGTCCATAGGTGTTTTTACGCCTTTTATTACTTCATGAACCCAAATGCTGCTTGAGTTTACATTTACAACACTAAATATGTGTCTTTTCCTTTTTTTTTTAACTCGTAGATCGTTTTGAAGAAACTGGAATTCAAAAAACACTTGAATGCGACATCTGTTACAAGCAGTTTGCCAAAAGAGCCACCTTATACGGCCATCGGAACATACATTTGGAACGCTACAAGTGCTCAACTTGTGGCAAGTGCTGCAACTGGGCCAGAGACCTCCAGGCTCACGAATTGACACATTTACCAAGACAGCATCGACAACAACTGGCTTGCTGTATTTGCGGAGCCTATTTTGGCACACAAAATGATTTAATGGTGCATCAGCAAGTGAAACACGAACAAAGCTTGGATTCTCCATTTTCTGCAAACTAATTTTGAAAATATGATGCCGTAGTTAAAATGAGTTTCTTGTGCAGTAGAATGCATAGACCCCAACAAGGGCAGGGGCAACTTTTAGTAAAAGGGCAGAGTGGATACTTTCCTGGGAATCTTTTCTAATTGCTCTCTCTATGTATGCTATTCTGTCCCATTCTCCAACTTTTTTGCTCTTTTTAGACTTTTTTATGTCCTTTTTGGCCTTATTTTTTTAACAGAAAGCGCATTTTGCGAAAAGGGCAGGTGTAATGCCCTGCTTCCCTCCTGTGTACGCCACTGTTCTTGGGAACCGATTGGGAATACAAAATACAAAGTACAACGTTTACAAAGTACAAGTCGCTATATTTCCCGTGCCCTATCAATATCGTTGCCAGGCAAGAAAATTGCGTAAACTGCAGGCTTAATACAAGTTTCTTATGGAGGATCCAAAAACGAGGACATGAGCTCCATCGAAAACACCGGCAACCGGTAGTCACAGTGGTATTTAAAAGGCATCTTAAAAACCACAACAAAAACACATTTACCACTCCCGAAGTGTAGGACCTTGTTGTGTTCTTTGGGGGTGGTAAATGTGTTTTTGTTGTGGTTTTTAAGATGAGCTCCATTCAGCAATACAACTGGAAATTTCTTCGATGCATAGAGGAAAATTCAAGATGTCCATGCAGATTATTGTATGAAGTTTCTACATTTTAAAATATTAAATGTACGTTTAAAATGCACGACAATTGTGTTACATGTACCGACTTAAGCCTACAGCTTCAAAAATTGTTTTGTTTGCTCTTATTTTATTGCTGGATTTCCAACTAATGTTTTACTCACGACTAACCTATTTTGTAAAAGTTTGTGACAATGTTTATCCCATTTATCCTTCTGGTTTTTTTTAAACATGAACACTGATGTACGTGCACTGGCCTAGTCTGCACAGCTCTCTGTATTTATAAAGAGGTGCACGATTAGTCTAAGTGTCCAGCTACAGTGTTTAGGTCCTGTAAACAACAAGCAACTTAGTGTTAATGAAACCAGTAGGACAAGAAGGCTTAGTTAAATACTCTTTGAAGCTTCTCAGGCTCCTGCCAAACAAAAAGGAGGGGAAGGATCAATGGTATGCGCAATACTTTCTTTTTGCAATGCACTTTGATCACTGACGGCCTGTGGATAAATCTGGTGGGATATGACAGTAATGAACTGAGAACAACCAAATATATATGATATGCAATGTTCCACCGACGTTTTCCAAAATCCAATTCTATCAAAAGTGTATATTCAGAAAAAGAATATCCTGTATTTCTTTCATTTTGAAAAAATTATACCGCAACATCCACTTTTTTCAATATATTTTTCCATTCTTTTATTGCATCATAGGTACTTGTGTAGCATTCACTTGTTCAGCGTGTGGTCTGCAGTTTTCAAAGGGCAACACTTTCGACGTTTATAAGAATTTGCACACACTGCGAAAAACGCGGAATACTTGAAAGTTAGACGAGGTTAATCTTTAAAAGACGATCGTGCCTACGTCATCCAAAACAGTAAATGCTTCAGCAGACGTAAGGGCTAATCAACTCTTAAGATTTTTTTTTTCATGATTAAATCCTGTAATAATATCTGTTGGACTCGGATAAACATTGCGGACAACAGTACAAAGGTATTCTGTAGTACACCTATTGTTAGTCAGTCACAAACGTGTTTCATAGTATTGTCTTCATAGTTAGAAAACGATGACGTTATTTAATGTTGTTTATGTCTCTTGCAAGCACGTTTTAGCAAAGACATTACTGTGAAATATACTTAATCTGAGCGAACCTCTATTCTGTTAATGGCTGTTAAACCTCACCTATGTTTCCGTCTCTCACCACGATTCACAACCATTTTTAGTTCTTCTCAGATTATCTCATGTGTGGTTTACTGTTCGTAAAGTATACTTATAAGGTACGCCATAATAAAGAAATATGAATTACAGTGCTGCATTTGTAATGTTATCAATAATGTGTCTTTTTGTCGATGGTATGGTAGACTTTTGTATTGGTTTTACAAGGAGCTTATGAATGCCTGCACGTGGAGGAATCCATGTTTAAATCTCGGTTCATATTCCACCCTTTCCACATGTCCACCTGGGAGAGATGCTGCGAGGTTTGCTCTCTGGCTCCAAGCCAGTTGATTCGACATCACAAGCTTCTAATTCACAAAAAAAAAAGTTAACTTTTCAGCCTTTACAAGAAATGGCACAGAGCGGGAGATGAAACATGCAATTTCTACTCCAGTCTGTCTTGCCTTGAAAAAGCCATCTCCTTCTCTGCTCAAGGTGGTTTCAACACTGTTGTATGCAGAGTTACAACCTACCTAGACTAATCATAGCACAGGTGACTTTTTTAACCTATTTATTAGGTTAAAACTTATACAGGGTATTTTTTACGTAGGTTATCCCTGAAAAGAGTTATGACCGGTTATTCAGTACTGGCCCCATGGGATCATGAACTACAACGAAACATAAAACGTGGGGGAAGCATTATGATAGCCACTCCTTTGTCGGCCGCCATGGATCATCTTTCTCGTCGGCCCTTATGGGTCATCCTTCTCGCCACTCCTTGATGCAGCTCCTATGGGTCATCCTTCCCGCCATTCCTTTGTCAGCCGTTATGGGTCATCCTTCTCGCCACTCCTTTGTCAGCCCCTATGGGTCATCCTTCTCGCCACTCCTTTGTCAGCCCTTATGGGTCATCCTTCTCACCACTCCTTGTCGGTCCTTATGGATCATCCTTCTTGCTACTCCTTTGTCGCCACCTATGGGTTATCGTTCTCGCCACTCCTGGTTTTTATGAATATGGTGGTCATGCTAGTGATCACTCAGCCTAGCTACCAGAAAAAGCTAACCTGGTCAACCAACTCCCAATGCTTCCTAAATGGCAGGATCCATTAATATAAAGTCACGGCCCATGAAATATGCACATTGCACAGTAGAAGTGGTGACTGTGCTGTTGTGTAGTCTTATTCATTACTTTCTACAGATATCAATGCTTTTAGTAACATGCTAACAAGGATCATCGTTCACAAACAGTAGGATGCTGTGTTATGTGAACAGAGTGCATGATTAACTAATCAACCCAGTCTTGTGGCCCCACAGACATGTCCGTTTTTCACTGACCATTTGTGCATTAAGCCCAAACTCCACTTACGCGAGACCAGCCAGCTAGCGAGTCTCGCGAGGCCAAAGCTGCAAAGCGTGGCCTAGCGCAGCAAACTCCATATACGCGAGACGCTAGCTACAACGTCTCGCCAAGGCAAGCGAGGCCGTCTCGCGTGCTTCTACTCGGCCCAGAATCTTTCGGCTAGCGAGACCACCTCACTCGGCTCACAGCTAATCAGGAAGAGGGAGTTGATGACGTTTCAGGCAAGATGGCGCCATAAACAAGCCGTTGCGTATCCCTGTACTAGATCGGTTCGTCACTCAGTTTAGCTAAATATTTTAATTGTTAGACAAACAAAATGAATCGGCAGTTAGATAGGAATGCATTAACAATCGGGGCCATGAAATGGCAGGCAGACTAGGTTCAAATCGCGCTATAGTTCGTCTCCGATCTAAACAGGCCACAGGCCGCAAGAGCTAAATCACCGCTAGAAACGATCGTTCATTTCTCACAAAAGTTGGGAAACTTGCGTTCGTTATGAAAAAATAGAGAATAATCCACTGATTCCGAAAATGCTATTGTATGAATCTGAAAGTCTTGCAGTAATTAGCTATGAGCAAAAATATGCATTCATTTTAGAGCCACTGGGAGCCAATCAGCGTCACGCTAGTGTACCGCAGTGTAGCCAAGTAGCTTGAATGCTCGCTTGAATGGAGTTTGAAGAGCGAGAAGCGAGAGCTTGCCGGAAGGGTCGGCGAGGAAAACAGCACTCTAGTCCGTGTAGCGTGGCTACCTTGCTTGCTGGTCTTGCGTAAATGGAGTTGGGGCTTTAAACACCATTTCAATTTTCGACATTTGGGATTTGACCACAATAAAATGACATAAAATAGTTGCTAATATGCAGCTATCATTAGAAAGGTGTCATGTTAGCCCCGTGTGATCAATCCTTATGGTGAGTGGAATAGTGAACCCTGGTAAAGTTGAACCAGCCAGGATAGAGACTATCTCTGGCCTATTCTGGACAATATACACGGTATCCCAAAAGTCCCAGAACACCCTCACAACTTTTTAAGGGGTTGAAAGAAAATAGTGAAACTATTGCAATGTAAGTTTGGTCAAAGGATCTACCTTTTCGTACAACCGGCATTACACCTGCCCCTCTTGGGGGGCCCCAGGGGCCCCAACTCAGAAATTTTGAATGTTCTGGGGGGGGGGGTAAATGAATACCTTATTTGAAGGTCTTCATTAGGCGAGTAAGGTGCCGCAACTATAGCTTCGATACGATGAGACCATTCAAAATGGCAGCCGGTCAAACATTAGGAATTTCCTCTGCATCCCTATGTCTTATTCAGGCTAAAATCATTGTAAAGGTACGCAGGTGGTATCAGAATACTTCGTTCAATTTAGTTGGATCGCACCTACAACGTCTTTTACGGGTTGAAACCCAGAGTGTGGACTTCAAACCACAAAAGACGTGGGTGTAATCCAACTATATTGAACAAAGCATTTTGCTGCCATCTACGTCCCTTTACGACGTCTTTGGCCTGAGTAAGACATAGGGATGCAGAGGAATTCCTAATGTTTGACCAGCTGCCATTTTGGATGGGCTCATCGTATAGAAGTTATCGTTGCGGCACTTTACTCGCCTAATGAAGACCTTTCAAATAAGGTATTCCTTTACCCCCCATTCCATTTAAAATTTCCGAGTTGGGGCCCCCGGCTCCCCCCCCCCCCCTTCCAGGGGGCAGGCGTGGTGCCGGTTGCATGAAAAGGTAACCAAACTTACATTGCCAGTTTCACTATTTTCTTTCAACCCCTTAAAAAGTTGTGAGAGTGTTCTGGGACTTTTGAGACACCCTGTATTTGCACTTAGCATGAACAGAGGCTTCTTGGATGTGATTACCTGTAATAAGAATTCTTTTTTTTCCCCGCATGTATTGTAGCTGTTTGAAGAGTTTGTATGCGTAGTAAAATGCAGGCCATATAGACAAGTTAATTAAGCAGCTTTACTTATATTTCGACCACATTTTTTCCCAGTTGTGATACAATCTTCAGAGTGATAAAGTATAAAATGCTGCAATTCCGTCACTGCAGCATTTGTTATTTGGTCGTTAACATCGATTGAGTAAAATTCCTGCCCGAGGTGCTTTCACGTCCAGGTGCTGACTAACGTACTCGTGCACTCATGCAGGTGTACGCGTATTAGATGCAGAATGACAAATGCCGCAATGTCGGAGTTTTAGAAATTCATACTTTCCGACTCTGAGGATGGTATGTCCAAAATGATGTTGAAATATCAGAAGATTTATTTTATTTACTATACGTATTTGCTAGTGTTTGTAGATTTTTATAGCTTAGGGGCCATTCAAATACCACGTGGTCGGCCACGGGGTTGGGGGGGAGGTCGACTTTCGGCCACAAGTAACCACAATGGGGGGATGGGGGTTTCCAAATAAACCACGTGGCAACTGCATTGAAGAGAAAGTCATTTCTCCAATGGATTGGTGCATTTACCGTACAAGAGTTTCTGTGCATACCATCTCACTCAGCCATACATTGTTTCTACATCGACTAACGTCTGGGCCCCAGTAAATCGAACTGCATTTTCCAAATAGTGGTAAAAAATACTGCGGCTTTCGTAGAAATCTTCAACAACGTAATACTACGTTTCTTTGACTCGTACCAAATTAATCTAAACTAGCTGGACCCGTGCATGCGGCATGATGATTGAATTTTCCGAACTTAGCTTTTCCCGATGTTTTGTCATCTTAGGAGAGTAACTGGCGCTGTCAATTTCTCCCCCCCCCCCTCCTGTACACCTCTACCGCGTCTTTGCCCCTAACACCCTCCAAACCGAACTGCACCCCCTCCAAGACTCCTACAATGTGGAATGTGTAGCTCACCGGCACCTTACGTGTTTAGGGTTTGTTTTTTAATGCTCCGCCCTCCCCCACCTATGCCTTCCCCCCTCTGAGAATCGCCTCCCCCCGAAATGTGACAATCTGCCTCCTACCCTTCTTTCTTGCCCTTGTCATCCTTCCCTGGCCGGAAATCGGGACATTCCCACGGATATTTTGGAGTAGACCCGGAAAAGTCACAATGAAGTTTGAGTGAAGTCTAAAAAATTCCAATCTGAGAAACCCAGCATGTAAGCATGTAACTCTGCTCATCAGAGAAAGTCAAACCGTCGACAATGGCACAGTCCACAACAAAATGCGGTTCATTGTCGTTGTTTGTCGTTTAAATTGTTGCAATTATAATTGTTCATATACCGAGTATGAACGGCCGCGCACGCAATGATTGTTGCTGCTTACTTTGAAACAATTCAGCTCAGCTCAGAAGGCCTAATTCTACGAAGCAAATACGCTATTTTATCGTTAATAGCTGCCAGTGGCCTCGAAATCAAGGACCGTCCTTATGTAAGCCTCAGCATGAACTTCCGTGTTAAACGTCAAACTTTGAACTCTTATAGTTTCGCCCAAAATTGACATAGACCAACGAAATTCGGTATTTGGGGTCGTGTCATAACTATTTCACCGCATTACAAATTTTAATGACAACAATTGAACCGTTCGGCGTCCACAGCATGGTCATTTCTTGTTGTTGTTGTTGTTGTTGTTGGGACTCTTTGCTCTGACCTGGAGATCGAACCACTGAACCGATTTTCAAGTTCTATAGCTTAAAACGTAGGTATGGACATCGCCTAGGGCCTTTCGCAGGCTATTTTAATGCAACTACAATATTCTTGACACGGAAAGCCAAATGGGCTAGAACTTTTGCTCTCACCTAGAGATCGAACCAATGAACCGATTTTCAATTTGTGTAGCTTAAAATGTAGGTATTAACACTGACCAGGGCCGTTTGAACACGATGATCTGACTGCAGTATTCTCGTCGGCAGAGCAATTATTATAGTAGAGCACTGGGCACAAATCATTAATGTTGCTGTTGGGACTCTTTGCCCTCACCTGGAGATCGAACCACTGAACCGATTTTCAAGTTCTATAGCTTAAAACGTAGGTACGGACAAGGCCTAGGGTCGTTTGCATGCTATCTTAATGTAACTACAATATTCTTGTCACGGAAAGCCAAATGGGCTAGAAAATTTGCCCTTACCTAGAGATCGAACCAATGAACCGATTTTCAATTTGTATAGCTTAAAATATACAACCGGCCAGGGCCTTTTGGACACGATTTTGGTGCG